>PVLA01014471.1:0-30432 GCA_004027455.1 Hydrochoerus hydrochaeris | reverse complement strand
CCCTCCTCCCTCCCTCTCTCTCCCTCGCTCCCCGTGCTCTCCTCACCTTGTGCCCTCCTCCTCCTGCAGGCAGCGGGAAGCTTCCCTTCATGGCCATGCTGAGGAACCTGCGCAACCTGCTGCGGGTGGGAATCAGCCTGGAGCACCACGAGCTCATCCTCCAGCGGCTCCAGCACGCGGTATGCAGTGAAGCCCGAGGGGGTCTGCTGCGAAAGAAGTGGGGCTGCTTCTGTGACGTCCTTCCTGTCTTGAGCTGGGGTCTCGCTACAGGCCCAGCTGGCCTTGACGTGGCCTCAGCCTCCCAGGTGCTGGGCTCCAGGCGTGCACCCCCCGCCTGGCTCCCCACTCTTCTTCAGCTCTTCTCCGCCCTGAGATGCTGGGTTGTGTTTCCTTCTTTATTCCGTGGATCTCCTCTCCCTCCCTCCCCTCAGACCTGAGAGAGTACTGGGCTCTGGGTCCCGCCCTGTAACTGCCCTGCGCTCATGCCCTCCCTCGCGCTGCAGGACTCGGTGATCCACAGTCGGCAGTTGCCCTTCAGATTCCTTAACGCCCACGACGCCGTCAGTGACCTGGAGGCTCAGCTCAGCAACCAAGGTCTTGTCTCCCGTCTTTCAGCCCTGCTGCCCTCCCCCCAGGCGAATGCATATGGCCCCACTGATTTTTAGCCCCTCGCCTTGCAGATAGCTGCAGGGCCCAGATTGGGCAGGGGCCACACTCGTGGCTTCTCTGAAGCTCAGAACCCATCACCAGGGGATGTGATGAGGGAGCAGAGGATGCCTGACTCGGTGTGTGTCTGTCACCCCACAGCACTGCCCTTTCCTTCTAATACCAAGCTGCTGAGGCAGATAATGATTCGAAACTCAAAATGTTTCAAGAAGTACCCACGATACCTTTGCAAGCTGAGTCGCCGGAAGCTTCGAACAGCAGTGATGATCCCTGTGATATATGAGCAGCTCAGGCGGGAGAAGCTGAGAGTACAGAAGGCCAGGTGTGTGTGTGTCGTCCAGGGCCCAGGCCTGGGGGATAGGAGGTGTGCTGGTGGGGCTCGGGGGTCGTCTGAGGACTCTGAACTGTTTTTCCGTGAAGACGGGCCTGTCAGTCCCCCAGGCGCTCACACCTGCTCAGTTCCTGTCAAGTGTTGCACGGCCGCTGCCGTCTTTGAACACTGTCCTAGAGATGGGGAGGAGAAGCTGTGCCTCGGCCTCCCCACCGCTGTGGTGGGCCTCTTGGTTCCCGTGGGCTCTGTCTGTGTGTCTGTCGTCTCCCATTCAGTGCTTGGTGCTGTGTCCTCTCAGCTCTGCTGGTCCGTGGTTTCTTTCTCTTCCCTGTGACATTGTGTTTTTCTTTCTGTTTCTCTATTGCTGTATTTCTGACCCACTCACCTTATTTCTTGTGACACACATGAAGATCGTTATCACAAGCACACTCATACAGACAGACGTGCAGCGTGTTCGGGAGCTGGGTCAGGTGGAAGCTCCGAGTTCTTCTGAGTACCTCAACAGATCCCCATTTTCACCCGAGATAAACAGGGCTCCTCTAACTTCTCATGTGACCCAGTAATCAGGAATCTTTGTAATCAGTGGCTGAGCTCAGAGCCGTTTAGGAAGCAAACCCAGAAGCTGGGTGTGGTGGAGCCTGCCTGTTCTCCCAGCGCTTCAACCCCATCCTGGCCTACAAAGTGAGACCCTGTCTCAAAAACAACAAAGAAACAAAGAAAAACAAACCTTGTTAGCTGGATTGAATGATTACATTTTATCCCATTTCTTTTTCTGACTTTTCGTTTTTGAAGATGATTATAAAACAAATGCCAAAAACTATGGTAATATATTATCCCTCTACATTCCATTCGTCTAAAAAGTGAACATTTTCTTATATAATCAGAACATCATTGGTATAACTAACAAAACTGAAAATAATTCCTTTGTGTTGTCATCTATTAACTAGTCCATCTTTACGTTTCACAGTTGTTAAAAAATATGACATTTCATAGTTTTTCACAAATCAGGATCCAAAAAAGGTCTCAATTTTGTATTTAGTTGTTACATTTCTTTTTTTTTTTTCCCCTGAGAGGGAAACTCTCTATGGGGCTCAGGCTGACCTTGAACTCACCATAGAAAGCAGACTGGCCTCAAGAACTCCTGGCTCAGTCTCTGGAGTCCTGGGATTACAGGTGTGTGCCACCACACCCAATTTTACATTTTTTTAAAGTTTATTGAATACTTTTAAAAATTTTATTTAAAGAGAAGGGGAAAATAAAGCAAAACAGAAAAAAAGGTAGAAACAATACAGAATTTAAAAAAAAAAAAAAGAACAGTAAGAAATCACCAGTTGATGCAGTTATATCCTTTAGAGAACTTGCTTTTCCTCCTTTTGCTTTTTAAGTCCATTATCTGTTTAGTTATATCATGTTTCAGGTTGCTCAGTACCTTACTGATCTGTTTTGTTGTTATTTACTTTAAAAAATTTTTTTTAATTATTATTTTTTATTTTATTTATTTATTTTATTTTGAAGGTAGTAAAATACAGCAGAACAAGACAGGACACAGCCAGCTGAGGCAGTGCAGTGAAATTGGCACAGAACCTCACAGCAGGCCACCGGGACAACAGCAATAGGCACAATAGTACATGTGGTTTTCTTCACAATAGTTGTTCCTTCAATCAGGTAGAGCAATATCAAAGGAAATACCGAAATTACAAGAACAGAATATTGAATAGAGCAATACCATTGAGCAAAACAGAGATAAAAATATTTGCCCTCAAAGAGATGGCAGAAGAAAATCCCCCTTATTTGCTATATCGCATATAGTCAAACAAGACAGGCTCAGATCTCTGGCTCTCACTTGCTATCGGGGGTGGGGTGGGTGGGTGGATGGATGTTTGATTCTTAGCCCGCACCCCAGTAGGCTCACAGCTGCCCACCAGAGCAGTGAGCTGGCTGCCCATTTCCCAGAGCCCCAAGGTCTAACATGGCATCGTGAATCTCAGGAAACGCTGATAAGGTTCTCGCCCTGGGGCGGCCACGGCTGGCCAAGCCACAGCCACTTACCAGAGCCTTGAATATTTTTTTGTATATAACTGACTTTACATGACAGCCAGTTCAGGAGCCCCAAAATGTCACATATGTGGACTTAACTACTTTATCATGTTACCTTTTCGCTTCTTTTTCTGTTTGATATATGATGAAAACTAACTCTCAATCTGTAATACAGTGATTTACTTTCTTCTTTTTCGCAAGAATTTCAAATTCAATCTGGTAGAGACTGTTTGACTGAGATTGCCAGACTTTTTGTGTTTCTTGATAAAATACAAGAGCAGAGGTAGAAAGATCACAATTTCAAAGTGAGTTTGGCCAGCTTGGTGAGATCATATAATGTCATTGTATGTGGCATTTGTTTTATAATCATCTTAGTGAGATCCTGTCTCAAAAAGATAAGGAGAGGTTTGTCTCAGTGGTGGAACACTTGACAAGCATGGCTGAAATCTTGGGTTGAATACATATGAAAAAACATTTGGTGGCCCAGTCCATACTCTCCCAAGAATGCTCTTAGGAGGTTGACAGCTTCATCTCTTACTGTGAGTAATGACTGATTTCTCGAGATCTTTCTTCTGATGAGTTGCTTTATTGGTAGTTGCAGAATGCCAGTTTTCCATCACTCCCCCACATTTAGTAGCTGGAAAGGTAAAAAGAGCTGTCCTCATCAACTAAAGCTTTTTAGTTATTTGATAAAGTGATTGCATAGAGAAGGTGGAATGAATGTTCTCTTTTTTCATTTCAATTGCAAGTGACTAAGGAATTAGTGTTTATTCTTTCTTTTTTTAAAATAGGCATGAGAAAGATTTATCAGATGTAGATATAGGACTCACTCAAGAGCAGAGTATGGGTGTTCAAAGACACGAGACACTCGTGTTTGTTCTTTAAATGCAGTTAAAAACTAGGCAGCCCTTAGGTCTTCCTTCCGGAAGTGAGCGTGGGTTAGTGTACCCAGTGAGGCAGCTGGTTTGCAGGTGATTTTCCCAGTGAGTCCCTCTCTTGCCATGAGACTGGTAAGAGAGGAGCCTGCAGAACAGGCAACAGGAAGTGCTGTGCAGAGCTGAGGGCCTGAGGAAGGGCAGAGCTACGCTTGAGGACGGGGCCAGGAGATGACTCAGTACTTGAGCAGCAAGCTCTGATCCTCCAGTCTGCCTCTTGCTGGCAGGCAGAGAAGCCCCAGTGCCTCTGTCCACCTCTTTCCCGTACTGCAGACAGTGCAGCTGCGACTCTAAGCTGCTGGCCCGGTACCGACAGGCCCTGGAGGCTGCCGTGAGCCTCTCTGTGAAGCACAACCTGCCACCGCTGCCAGGCCGCACCCTCTTGGTCTACCTGACGGATGCTGGTGCAGACCACTTCTGTGCCAAGAGCAACGCACAGGGGGTAAAAAGGCAGAATCATCCTGCAAGGGGCCGGGAGGATGCGGGGGAGCCTGAGAAGCACCCTAACCCCAGCCCTCATTGCCCACAAAGGCAACAGATTGAAACGCACAACTTGGATTTATTTTCAAGTATCAGCCCTTAGCTGCCTGGGGAGGGTTGCTGGATGTGGTCTCGATCCTGTTTTTGTGCTATAGCACTAACATTTCCCCTTTTAGTACTTAGTACTAAATTTCTGTTAGCAAAAATATATCTCGTTTTCTTCCGACTGCATCCCAGTAACGAATCTGGGAAGGGCTTCAGGCTTCTCTATACCCCTCCTCCCAGCTCTGCTGGAGGGCTGCCGAAGCTGACGGTCCTAACTGCAGATTTTGGTTCTTTCCATTATCCCAAACCTGGGGAGCTGCTTGGCCTCAGGGCTGTGTAGACACGGGCAGATTTGAAGTAAAGGAGCTTTCCTCACCCTGATGCTTCCCCCACCAGCCCCCTCTGAACTACGTGCTGCTGCTGCTGGGAATGATGGTGGCGCGGGCAGAGCAGGCCGAGGTCGCGCTGTGTGGAAGCGGCGGGCTGAAGATCGCCGAGCTGGCGGCAGGGGAAGGGACCCTGCAGACGGCCCTCAGACTTCGGGCTCAGGTCCAGGTGGGACGCTCGCCCCCACCTCCTACACACACAGGGCGCACACAGGCCCGGAGCATCCCAGACAGTGGCGGCATGAGCGTGCAGGCTGTGGGAGATTCCCCAGCAGACCGAGGCCTTTCTCGTTGATTGATTGGATCAGTCTGCTTCCCATTGCTGAAGTAAATGAGTGAGGCAGGGTAACTGCAGAAAGAAAAGAAGTTTATTTCATGCAGAGTTCTGGAGATGTGAGGACATGGCCCGGGCATCAGCTTGGCTCAGGTGACGTCCTCATGGTGTTGGGGCACCTGACAGGAAGGGATTGTCTCCTAAAATGGAAAGCCGGGAACGGTTCCTGGGTCAGGCTTGGGCTTGTAGGACACCTCGTTCCTGCAAGACCTTAAGGGTCTCATGAGAGCTGCCTGAGTGCCTCCCAGGCAGCTCCCTGAGGACCTCCCACGAGGCCCCACCTCTGCCTACCAAAGTCAGATGCGGTTTCCAGCCTCCTTGTACACACTGGGCGTTAAACTTCAACACGTGAACCCCGGGGACACACACTGTCCATATGGGAACTCGAGCATCGCTTGTCTCGTGTGCAGCCAACTGATGACGTGAGTCTCTTTCCTTCAGGAACTGGAGGAAGGGGATGAGCAGCCCACGGTAACGTTTCAGAAGTACCTGCTGTCTCAGGCTGTGCAAAGGGTCCCTGTGAGTACCGCTCAGTCCGTGTGACTCTCCCTTTCTACCCCTTTTTCCTGTACAAATGGTGCATCTCAGTTTTGGCCTCTCAGAGCTGACCTTTCAGTTTGAACAGCTTCTAACTCTGCTCCCTAATGGATCCTTGCTAGCTTCTCTGTGGTGGGGGATTTAAGCACCAGGAATCTGGGAAAATCAGTCTTGTTTAACCGTGCTTGCTAATTACCATGGTGTGAATAGTCTCACCATGGAGGATTTCAAACTACAGATATCATGTCACTGAGTGTAGAGTTGGGAAGAAATGCTCAGTAGCTCCCACTGAGTCACAGTTCCACAATAGTAGCAGGGGTGTAAATAAGGTCAAGAGCAGAAGCGGGAAAGCATATTAAGATAAGTAGGAGTGAAAATACTGATGTATTAACTTGGTCAAATATAATTTATTATCTTTTTAGTGGTGTTACAGATTGAACCCAAGGTCTCATGCATGCTAGGGCAGGATTATATCTTTGGTCTACCACTCATGTGCCCTTCACTTTATTTTAATTTTGCACAATTTAATGTATAAAATGGGCATATTTTGTCAGTGGTAAAGCATGTGCTTACCATGAGCAATGCCCAGAGTTCAACGCTAGCTACCAAAAAATAAAAAAATAACGAACAAAATGAATGGCGATGTGCAACAATAAGACCATAAAATTCTTAAAAATTAAATAATTGGCTCTCACAATCATGATGGAACTGAGTGTAGCGCACCACTACCCCTTCCCAACCTACACTGTGATATCCAAAGCAGGGCATAGTACCTTCATTGATTCTTAAGTATTCTCAGAGAGCCTGTTTCCCACTCCTGTCAGAGTTCTTCCACTCCCCCATTCTTACAGGTGTCTCTTTTGATGTCCTGAGCACTTTAGTGTCTCTTCTCTCTCTGTCCCTCAGCTCACCCCTTCCCTCTCGTCTTACAGGTGGACAGGGTCGTTGTCTTTGGCCATATGCTGAGCTACCCGATGCTACGTATAGCCCAACACATTATCTGGCAGCATGTGAATTCCAGATGTCTCTTTGTTAATGTCCTCCTAAAGAAAACTGATAGGTAAGGATGCTCTCTGCTCAGTGTCACAAGACAGTGATTCAGATTTCTCCTCTTCTTCGGCCATGGCTTGGGAAATCCCACTTGTCTGGCACCTCCTGCTTCTTTGACTTCTTAATTCTGGTGCACTTCAGGTTCTAGACCTTTCTCTGAAGTCTTTATCCTCGTTCTCTGCCTGCTTGTGCAAGTGTACCCTAACCCTACCCAGCACGTAGCCCTGTGTGTGTGTGTGTTTGTGTGTGTGTGTGTCAGTCCAGTGCTGGGAATGGCGCAGGACTTTGTGCACAGAAGGTGTGTGGTTCACCAGTGAGCTACATCCCAGCCACACAACCCTGTTAAAAGTACACTATGGGAGTCAGGGTGTCAACCTTGAACACTGAGGGTGAAGACACTGTCCCAGGCATTGATTGCAGTACTCAGTGACTGCTCTCCTTTCTCAGATTTACAAGTTCAAATCCCAATGAGGTGACGCTCTCAGGCTGCACAGACGGGATACTGAAGTAAGTACAAAACAGACACTGGAGGGAATGGACAGCCTTCCTTAGGATGTGTGGGAGAGATTACCTGTGCCCCCAATACTACAATCACTTTTTAGCAGCAAAATAGCATGTGTTCCTGTTAGGATTAACTAGTCCTAGCGCCAACACAGTGGTCAGGGGTGCAGGCGCTTGCTGTCTTACTGCTCCACCAGCCTCTACAGTGTCTACCTCATGGTTCAGGATGGCGGTTTCAGTGCCAGCTACAAGTTTATATTACATCCAGGAGAACAGAGGAACAGGGACACGGGAGACTGCAGTGTTAGTATGATCCTGCCATCCTGTTCCGTCAGGTTCCCAACGTGCTGGACGACAGGCCTGCACCTCCTTGCCTCCTGGGCTTTTCATTGCTTCTTCCCTGCCTTTGCCTTTGGGTGCCGCCACCTTCTTGCCTCAGCTCCCAGCAGGGGGCCGCAGGCAGATTCACTCCCTGGGGGCTTTCATGGCTGGTTGGAGGCCATACAGCCTGCCTGGCGTGGTTTGATCTCCTCGCCTTAGCCCTGTCCAGTTTTCCCTGGTCCAGCAGAAATCTTCATGATTACAGTGCACAGGTGGAGGCCACAGAGCAGGGTTTCTGTGCTTTCCCTTCATTCCTGTGGTTCCGTGCTGTCATTTGTTTAAACTGCCCACTTATAGCTTTGCTCCCTGTCCTTGGAAGACCTTTCTGACCCTGACATCTATTAATTTCCACTCATTTATTTTGTTCTCAGTTTCATTGCAGAGCGTGGGGCTTCCCGTCTTCTGGAACACGTGGGCCAGATGGACAGAATATTCAAGATACCTCCACCCCCGGGAAAGACACAGGTCCCGACTCTCCGGCCACTGGAGGAGGACTCTCGCAGCCCCTTGGCGCCTCTGTCGCAGCCTGGGTCAGTCTGTGTCTCTGTGTCTGGAGAATCCCTCTGCCTGACCTGGGGTCCACTGAGACAGCAGCGTCCTAGTGACTCAGATGTGCCTGCTCCTCCTCAGGCAGGGGTCCTGTAGCACTGGAAAAGTCCTGCTGAGAGCGCAGCAGCTTTGTCTGCTGGGGAGGGGGTGGTGAAACTGCAAGGGAAGCAGCAGGCACCGTGACTGGCAGAGCCAGGCTTTGGGCAGAGCTCTCAGGAGCTCAGCCTCTGGGTTTTCATCCTGATTTCACCAAATGGTAGCTTGATCCTTGGGGTGATTCCTTAATTTCTAAAAAATATAGTTTCAGTCATTATAGGGAGTTTGTTCCATGATATATATACCTGGATGCTTTTTATTACCAGTCAGGAACCCTCCCTCCAGCCCCTTCACCTCTCTGCAAAAGCTTTGTTTCCACTTTTCCTTGTTTTCTCATCGTTTTTCCTTTTCCCTTCCTTCCTTCCTCTTCACCCCGCACTTCCCTTTCCACTGAAATGTTTTATCCTTGATTTCCCCACGTCTGTGATACAATTGGATCCTCACTTACACTTTTGGCATCTCACACCAGAGAAACTGTGGTATTTATACTTGTGTGTCTGTTTTGTCTCACTTAAGGAATCGGCCTCCCCTTTCCCTCCGGAGCTCTCAAGCTCGCCTACTTTATGGCAGAGTAGTGCTCCACTGTATTAAAAAAGAAAACCTCCAAATCTTCTTTTCCCATTCATCAGTTGATGGGCATTTAGCCTCTTTGTAAAATTTAGTGATTAGAAACTGTGGGTATAAACATAGTTATCCAAATATTGCTGTGATAGGATGTTTTCAGTTTTTGCGAGAAGCTACTGATCAGGGAAATAGCTGGGTCAAATAAGACCTCTAGTCCTCACTTTTGAGGAATTTCCATGCTGATTTTCACAGCAATTGTAGCAATCTACACTCACACAAATAGTAGAGAAGGGTTCTTTTTTCTCATAGCCCTACTAACATTTGTTACTGACTTCTGGGTAATAGCCCTTCTTTCTGAGGCATGAAAAAAATCTCAGCATTCTGTTGATTGGCATTTCTCAAAGGACCAATGATACTGAACATTTTTTCATGTATTTATTTGCCATTTCTACTTCTTCATCAAAAATGTGTCTGTTCATTTCAGACACCCATTTTTGTACTGGGTCTTTATATTTGGGTCTGATTTTGAGTTTTTTCTGTACTGCAGGTAGCAGTCTTTTGTTTGAGGAGCAAGTGGCAAAAATTTTTTCCCACACTGTGAGTTGTCTTTTCAGTCTGTTGATTTCTCTTGCTGTGCAAAAGCTTTATAATAAGATGAGATCCCAGTTGTTGATTCTTTGTGATACTTACAAGTCCAGCAGGATTTTGTCCTCCAGAGTTCTACCTGTGCTGTCTTCCAGCAGATTTAATCTTTTTGTTTTAATATTTACATCTTTGATTCATTTCAGTCTTAGTTCAGTGCCTAGTGAGTGACATGGGCCTAGCTTTTGTCTCTGGCACTGGCTTTGGTAAAGTGAATTTTTTTCCAGCACCATTTGTTAAGGAGCCTGTTTTGCTTCCAGTAAATGTGTTGGTAGATTTGTCAAAGATAAGGTGACTCAGTATATCTGGAGATGTTTCTGAATCTTCTAATTGTTTCTGAATCTTCTGTTTCATTGATCCACGGGACTGTTCTCCCCTCCCCCCAGTCTGATGCTGTTTTTATCACAGTAGCTTTGTAGTATAATTTCAGTCCGGGATTGTGATGCCCCCTGCCTTGCCTTTGTTGCTGAGAATCGCCTTTGCTATTCTAGGTCTCTTCTGATTGCAGATGAATTTAAGGATTGTTTTTTTCTAATTCTGTGAGCTATGCTGTTGGAATTTTGCGTGTTGACTTTGTAACCAGCTATGCTACTGAATTTGCTTATTAAATCTAGAAGTCTTTTGGCTGCTGTTGGAATATTGAATGGGATTGGGTTTAAATCTGTATGACAATGTTGAAGTTGTTACTGTTTCCACTATATTGGTTCTTCCTACCCAACAGCAAGGGACATCTTTCTACTTTCTAATATCCTCTTCAATCTCCTTTTTGAGAATTTTGTAGTTTTCAACTGAAAGGTCTATTCCTTCATTAGATTGATTCCTAGATACTTCATTTTTCTGGATGCTGTTGTGAAAGGCATTGTTTCCCTATTTATCAAGGACCTTTCCGAGATCCCAACTGCCTGCTGAGGGGTACAGCACAGGATGTAGAAAAAGCACAAGCAAATTCAATAATTTATAAATGGGGGCCTGGCAGATCGAGGCCCCTTGATTGGCTAAGACAGAGACTCTCCAGGTTGCCGCTCTTTCTTAGCCAGTACACACAGAAGGTGAGGGTACATTTCCTGGGGCAGCATAGAAGTGTTGGCGGGATGGGCAAGCTAAGCACCATGAAAGAGACCAGCCAAGGTCCATCTGCACGCCTGGGCTTGAGCCCTCCCTCAGCAGGTCTCATCCTGCCCTGTGAGCACCACAGCCTCACTGACCATCAGGATCTCAGTGGTAACCTGGAGAAAGCAGGTTTCTCCTAAAAGCAGTCCACAAGGCAGAGCAAGGAGGGCCTCCACAGATTCTCTGGTGAATCTAGAGCGCATGGTCCTCCACTCTGATTTGTCTCACTGAGTTTGTTATTGATGTATTATCAGAAGGTGATTGATTTGTTTGTTTGTTTTTTTGGAGACACGCGCTTTTGAGCTCAGTTTGTAGCCCAGGCTGGTCTCCAACTCACAAGGATCTTCCTGTCTCAGTCTTCCTAGTGGTAGTGTTCTAGGTGTGCACCATGTCGCCCGGCTAGCAATTGATTTTTGTGTGTTGATTTTGTATCCAACTGCACTACTGAAATTGGTAATAAATTAGTCTTTTGGTGGTGTTTTTGGGAATTTCTATGTAGACTATCATGTCATCTGCAAATAATGATAATTAACTTTTTTATTTTCCTGTGCTTATTCTTTTTATTTCTGGCTCATCTAATAGCTCTGGCTAATATTTCCAGAAGTATATTGAATAAGAGTGGAGACAATGGACGTCCATGTCTCATTGCTGACATTAGTGAAAGCTTTCTGTTTTTTACCATTAATGTGGTATTGATTGTTGGTTTATCAAATAGCTTTTATGAGATGGAGATAAAAGCCATCATCTATTCCAATTTTCTGTACGGTTTTTATCATGAATGGGTGTTGGACTTTATTAAACAGTTTTTCTGCATTTATTGAGGTCATCATATGACTTTTATCCAAGGCTCTGTCAATATGGTGTATTACATTTTGTGATTTGCATGTCTTAGACCATGCCTGCATCCCTAGGGTAAATTCAGCACTTGTGGATGATCTGCCACATCTGCTTGCTAGTGTCTTAGTGAAGACATTGCAGCTATGATCATTAGGGAGGTTGGCCTAGGGCTCGTTTTCTTGGTTAGGCTCCTTCTCTAGCTTTGGTAGCAGGGTAATGCTTCCTTAATACAGGGGTATTTTTTTTTTTCAATTTCATGAAAGAGTTTGAGGAGTAGTGGTATCGGGTCTTTTCTAAATTGCTTGTAGAATTCAGCAGTGAATCTGTCAGGGCCTCGGTGTATCTTTGATGGCAGGTTTAATTACATCTTCAAGTTCACTGAGTGAGATTGATACATTTAGAATTTTTATATCTTGTTTCAGCCTTAGGAACTCCTTCATATGCAGCAATCTGCATTTCTTCTGTGTTTTCCATCTTGTTAGAATCCAAATTCTCAAGGCAGGTAGAGGGGATCTATTTTTCTACAAGATCTGTTCGATCTCTTCTTTATCATTGCTAATTGCCTGAATATCAGTTGTTTCTTTCCTATTTTGGTAAGAATTGCTAAGAGTTTGTTGACTATATAATCTTTCCAATAACCAATGCTTCAATTCATTGTATTGTTTTCTTAGTCACCATTGTATGAATTTCTGATCTGATCATAATTTTCTCCCTGGTATGAGCTTTTGGTTTGACTTGTTCTTGTTTTTTCTAGAATTTTCTTTTCTTTCTTTCTCTCTTTTTTAATCTATTTTTTGAGATAGTCTTCCTAAATTGTCCAGCCTGGCCTCAAACTCACAATCCTCCTGCCGCAGCCCCGTCAGCTGCTGGGATTTCAGGCTGTGCCACCAAGGCTGGAAAAGCTACAGTCACCTGATTGGTAGGCTGGGCACAGTGAGCATGTGCAGCTTCGGGGCTGTGAAGAAGCATTACCGGAACGGTGATGACTGGCTGGAAGGTGGGGTGCAGGACAGATGGCACCTGGGGCTGAGATTCCAGGGCCGTGCAGATGAGGCCACAGCAGTGTCCCCATGACACGCTGTGCTGTGTCTGTGGGTTTGAGCTGGGGCCTGAGCTGCGGGCTGTCCTCGCCCCCTGCCTACCCGCAGCTGGCGCAGCATCCGGCTGTTCATTTCCTCCACCTTCCGGGACATGCACGGGGAGCGGGACCTGCTGCTGAGGTCCGTGTTGCCAGCGCTGCAGGCCCGAGCTGCCTCCCACCGCATCAGCCTCCACGGCATCGACCTGCGCTGGGGCGTCACCGAGGAGGAGACCCTCAGGAACAGGTGCGGACAGGAGGGCTGGGTCAGGGAAGAGCGGCTTCAGGGGGAAACCCTGATGGGTGAGGGCAGAGGCAGGGATTGGTACGAACATGACCAGCGGCCTTCACTCCCTTTGCTGTGTGAGCCAGGGCCCTCTGTTCTGTTCTCTGTCACTCTGTTCTGTGCCTGTATTCCCTGGCCCAGAGCCCCGGTGACTCTGCATGTCCCTGTCACCATGCCTACAGACAGCTGGAAGTGTGCCTTGGGGAGGTGGAGAACTCACAGCTGTTCGTGGGGATGCTGGGCTCCCGCTATGGCTACGTTCCCCCCAACTACAGCCTTCCCGACCACCCTCACTTCCGCTGGGTAAGGCAGCCAAGCTTGGAGGAGGGTGGGGAGGAGCTGGGGGGAGAGGCCGCAGTGTGTCAGCAGCCTGGGACTCGCACAGGCCGCCCTCAAGACCTGACGTGCATGCAGGCAGAGCGTGTGCTGGTGGCCAAGGTTTCCATCAGGAGGGTCCCTCGAGAGTAGGTCTGGGGAGGTTTTGCCCTCAGACAGGTCTGAGTTCTAATCTCCCTTCTGCTGTTTGTAAGTGTAGTGGGGAGCAGCTTCACAATACCTATCCCCGGTCTCCCCACACAGTGCAGAGAAGCAAGAACATCTGTTTTCATGGCCATGATAAAAATTTAAAATCTGCTCAAAAAATTCACAGTACATGTCAGGCCTTCCAGAAGTGTTAGCTGTTTCTACTTCAGAGCTTGTCTTCAGAGGAAGGGAAGAACTCTGCCGAGATGAGGGGCCACTGAGCCCCTGGGGGTCTGGAGGGAAGGTGTGGTGGGAGCTAGGACTGAGCCTGCCTGTCTCTGCCCTTCCCTGCAGGCCCGGCAGTACCCGCCAGGCCGCTCCGTGACAGAGATGGAGGTGATGCAGTTCCTGAACCGGGATCAAGGCCTGCAGCCCTCTGCCCAGGCCCTCATCTACCTCCGGGATCCCAGCTTCCTCAGGTGCCTCCCGTTGTCCCCAGGACCCTGGCTCCCTCTCCAGCAGGCCAGGCAGGCTCAGGGGTGGCACTGAGCATAGGGGAGGTGAGCTAAGAGCTCTGAGAGAGAAGTGGGTCCCAGGGCGCCTCCCTTTACAGCCCGTGTCACCCAGGGGCCGAAGTCAGGTCCCTCCTTGGTTTCCGGAGGTCCCAGCCATATGTGTTGGTTGGTGGAGGAAGGCTGGGGTTGGTGGAGGGGGGCTGGGGTCTCATTCTGTCTCATTCTTGGGGATCTGTGGTACTCAGCTCTGTGCCAGAGATCTGGAGAGCTGACTTTATTTCTGAGTCACAAGAGGCCGCCCAGCGGATGTCAGAACTGAAGAGTTACCTCAGCAGACAGAAAGGGGTCACCTGTCGTAGGTGAGCTTGGGGGTCGGGCAGCTCCGGGTACAGATGGTGTGGTGCGGGGAGCCAGGCCTGCTCTGACTCTGGCGTGTGTGCTTTGCCTGCAGATACTCCTGTGAATGGGGGGGCATAGCCGCCGGCCGACCCTACGCCGGGGGGCTGGAGGAGTTTGGGCAGCTGGTTCTCCAGGACGTGTGGAGCATGATCCAGAAGCTCTACCTACAGGTGAGTGCAAGTCGTGATGGCCGGAAGAATACAGAGAGGAACGAGGAGATTCCTGGGTGGGGATTCTGGAAGTCACAGCAAGGAAAGCTGAGCAGTCTGTGTCCTGTGTGTCCTCAGCCTGGGGCCGAGCTGCAGCGGCCAGTGTCCATCCCAGAGGATGATGTGGTGCAGGCCACCTTTCAGGAGCTATGGAGCCCAACAAGTGCTGCCCGGCCGAAGCTGCTTCACAACACAGTGAGGCAGCTGATGCTCCCCCGTGGGACACTGAGCCTGGTGACGGGGCAGTCAGGACAGGGCAAGACCACCTTCCTGGTAGGAGGCCCAGGGTCTATGCACTGGGTGGGGGGCAATGCTAAGTATCTAGTGGGGGGGACTCAGGAGCTTGTGCGGGTAATAAAATGTGACCATGCTCTTGTTCCTGTCCCATGCAGGCATCCCTTGTGTCTGCCCTGCGGGCTCCTGATGGGGCCGAGGTGGCACCCGCAGTCTTCTTCCACTTCTCAGGAGCCCGCCCTGACCAGGCTCTTGCCCGCAGCCTGCTCAGGCGCCTGTGTACCTATCTGCGTGGGAAAGTGCACAAAACCAGTGCCCTCCCCGGCTCATACCGGTGCGTGTGTCCCCCGTGCTCGGCGGCAGTGCTGCAGCTGCTCGTCGCCCTGACCCCGGCTGCCTTCCCCACGCAGCGGCCTGGTGTGGGAGCTCCAGCACAAGCTGCTGCCCGTGTGCGCCGAGGCCCTGCAGCCTGGCCAGACCCTGGTCCTGATCATCGATGGGGCTGACAAGTTGGTGAGCGAGAATGGGCAGCCGATGTCAGATTGGATCCCAGAGTCCCTTCCCCGGGTGAGTGTGGGAAGGAAGTTGGGGGGGGTTGGGGAGGAGGGCTGCCCTCGGGAGGAGAGGGCTCTCTAACGTGGCTTCTTCCCCTCACCCCTGCCTTCTGCTCCTTGGCCCCAATCACAGCGGGTACACCTGGTGCTGAGTGTGTCTAGCGACTCTGGCCTTGGGGAGACCCTTGAGCAGAGCCAAGGTGCCCACGTGGTAGCCCTGGGGCCCCTGGAGCCATCTGCCCGGGCCCAGCTGGTGAGGGAGGAACTAGCGCTCTATGGAAAGAGGCTGGAGGAGTCACCTTTCAACAACCAGGTTGGACCTGGGCCAGGGCTGGTGGGTTTTGGGGGGCTCTGGGAGCTGTGAGGACATGGGGTGCTGAGGCTGCCCCCTGCCCTGCGTGAGCTGCTGCTTTGTTTTCTCGAGCACTTTTGACTGGGGAAGTTGTTAGAAAGCCTCACCAGGACCCCTAGGGCGGCGCAGACCAGTAAAGCCCTGCAGTGGCGCAGGCTGCACCAGGCCAGAGTCCTGACACAGGCGCTGGCGGGAGGTGGGAGGGATGCTGTATCCTGAGGTGCTACCAAGGGCTGTCCCTGATGGGCCTCTCAGAGAAGGAGCTGCCTTGCAGTGAGCTTGGTGCTGGGGACAGACACAGGCTGTGGCAGGCTCCCAGGTCCCCACACTGAGTCCTGTGCGTCTCACCAGATGCAACTGCTGCTAGTGAAGCGGGCATCAGGCCTGCCTCTCTACCTGCGTCTGGTCACCGATCACCTGAGGCTCTTCACGCTCTACGAGCAGGTTGGTTGCTCCTCATCTGCCAAGGCCTAACCCACTGCCCATTCTCCATCCAGCTTCTTGGGCTCCATGCCTCGCGCCCAGGAGTGACCTTTTCCATCTGTGGTCACCCCTTCCCGTCCTTGTGTCACCCCCACACCCACTTCTCTCCACCTGTCTCTCCCGCCCTGCTGCACCTCCTGCCCCCTTCCCTGCCCAAGCCCGGGCTGCCTGCCCTCCCCCAGTGAAGCCTGGGCGCCTTCCCCTGCCAGGTGTCTGACAGACTCCGCTCCCTGCCTGCCACTGTGCCCCTGCTGCTGGAGCACATCCTGAGCACGTTGGAGCAGGAGCACGGCCACGACGTCCTTCCCCGAGCCTTGGCCTCTCTGCAGGTCACACGCAGTGGTCAGTGGTGGGGCAGGATGGGAGCCGGAGGTTTTCAGGGTCATGTGCTGAATTCAGGTGGGATCTCCCAGAAGGGCAAGGCGGGGCCGGGTGTCTTGGGCGTGGGTACGCTGTGGTTGGGATGGGCCTCAGACTGCTTGGGTTCATAGGTCTGACTGTGGAGCAGCTGCACGCCGTGCTCAGTGCGTGGCGGCTTCTGCCCAAGGGGACCAAGAGCTGGGAAGAAGCGCTGGCTGCCGGGAACAGTGGAGAGCCCTACCCCATGGGCCCGTTTGCCTACCTCGTGCAGAGCCTGCGCAGGTACAGGTGGCCCAGCCCGGCTCCCGCTGCCCCCCGCACTGCACCTCACCATCTTTGAGCCAGGGCCCTGTCTTCATCTCCCCTTCTTTGGGGCAGCACTAACAACTGCCTGCCTCGCAGGCTCTGCGTCAGATGCAACTCTGACCCTAACTCCATGAGAGATGGGAAGAAGGCCAACACCGAGCCAGGGTGCTCTCTGACAGCCTCCTTCCTCTCCTCCCTGCTCCTCTGCCCAATTCTGCTGGGCACAGTTTGCTAGGGGAGGGGCCTCTGGAGCGCCCTGGTGCCCGCCTCCGCCTCCTGGATGGGCCCCTGAGGACAGCAGCCAAACGCCGCTATGGGAAAAGGCGAGAGCTGGAGACCACAGCCCATGCCCTTACTGCGGGTGAGCACAGCCCCAGTCATCTAGGGCACTAGGTCTGGGGCCTGCATCAGAGGGGCAGGACCACCCCCGGGTGCCCCATCTGCTGATGCCAAGCCTTGGCACTGCAGTGGGTGGATGCCCCTGCTGTAGCTGGAGGGGTGTGACCTTCAGGGTGCCGCAGCACTGAGGCTTTCTCAGGGTCTGCTTTTGGTGGGGTGTTTGCTGTTTTGAGATGGGTCTTGCTGTGTAGCTCAGGCTGGCCTTAAAGTCACTGAGTAGCCCAGAACATCCTCGAATGTGTGGGGATCCTCCTGTCTCAGCCTCGAAGTACTGGCATTATGGCTGTGTGCCTGGCAGTGCCTGGCACTCAGTTTTATTCTTACAGCTCTGCTCTGGAAGACGTGTGACCCTGACGCTTCAGGCTCCTTCCACCGTTGTCCACCAGAGGCTCTGGGAGACCTGCCTTACCACCTGGTCAGCCCCCAGATCCCACGGGAGCCTTTCCCAGGCACCGTCCTTAGCCATTCCTGTTTCTTTGATTTTTAATACTAGGGATTTAATGCAGGCCCTGCACTGAGGTGCATAGCTGGCCTTTATTTCTCTTTTGAGACTCTCACTAAGCCACTAACTTGTGCAGGCTGGGCTCGAACTTGCCATGCTCATGCCCCCTGAGTGCTGGGATTGCAAAGTTGTGCCTCCATACTAGGTTTCTTGGGCTATTCTTAGACCTCTGTCCCCTGCCCACTACCACTCTGCCCACTGCCACTTACCTCCTTCCCAACCTCCCTGCACCTTTCCCCTTTCAGTTTCCCCGTCTCCTTGAGGTCCTGTGTCCCACAGTGGGTCCTCTGTCCCACAGTGGCCGCAGATAGGGGCTCTGGGAGTAGACAGTGCCTCCTCCGGTCCCCTCCTCACCACCTCTTCCCGCGGCTAACGAGTACAACCTGACCTCTACAGCTCCAGAGCGGGCACCGGGCCCTCCTGGCCAAGTTCCTCACCAATCTGCACGTGGTGGCCGCACACCTGGACTTGGGCCTGCTGCCCCGGCTCTTGGAGGCGCACGCCCTCTATGGTGAGAGCAATCCCTGTTTCTCCTCTGAGCTTGAGCCCATGAGTGTGCTCAGGAGAACCTGCTGAGGGGGAGGAGTAACAGGAGAGCCAGCCAGGTTTCTCCCAGAATTTGAGCATGCCAGGAGGGTGAGCTGGAGACCTTTTGCTTAGATCTCTTCAATTGGAAGTTCTTGGACTTTATTTAGGGGGCAGAAAATCGCCCAGGAAATGTGTTCAAATTGCAGATGCCGAGAGCCCAGACAGACTCTGCTTCTCTCTCTCGGGCAGCCGTGGGGCCAAAGCCTTTGTGACGTGGGGCCGGACAACCGCACTCGGAGACTGTCTTAGACCAATGAGATGATTTCGTGTGGTCTCTGGGTAAGGGGGTCTGGCTGGCTCCCCAGTGAGTCTGTGTGTGCTTCTCTCTCCCTAGCTTCTTCAGTCCCTGAGGAGGAACCAAAGCTCCCGGAGGCTGATGTGGCAGCATTCCGCAGCTTCCTGAGGCAGCAGGCCCCGGTCCTCAGCCGCCACCCCCTACTTCTGCGCCAGCAGGCAGCCAACCAGCCTGCAGACTCGCCTGTGTGCTGCCAGGCTCCGCTGCTCTCCCAGCGAGGGCACCTCCAGAGCGTGCTGCGGTGGCTCAATAAACCCCAGAGCGTGCGGGGTCAGCAGAGGTGAGACTGCGCCCGCAGGCCCTGGAAACCCGACCGCAGAACAGCGTCAGCCTTCAGGATTCCGATTCAGAGGGCAAAAATACACTTCCAGTCTGTTCCTGAGTGCCTCTTTTCCTGCTCTTCCTCCTGCTCCAGCTTGTCTCTGGCTGTTTCCTCATCCCCCACTGCCGTGGCCTTTTCTCCCAATGGACAAAGAGCAGCTGTGGGCACTGCCAATGGGACGGTTTACCTTTTGGACCTGAGGACCTGGCAGGTATGACACTCGAGATGGGGCAGAAGTTACCTCCAGAAAACCTCAGCCCCTCACAGCTGGGCACATGCATAATTTTCCTTATGCATTCACCAACTTTATCCCTTTTGAGTCAGATCGAAGAGCTTGGTCCAAAAATAAAATCTGGGGCTGGGGATTTAGCTCAGTGACATAAGCACCTGCCTGGCAAGCATAAGATGATGAGTTCAATCTCCGGTACCAGAAAAAAAAGAAAAGAAAAGAAAATCACATATCCATATGTACAAATATAATTTCAGCACTCTGTAAGGCTGAGGCAGTAAGACCATAAGTTCCCAGACTTGGCAACTTACTAAGACTTTGTCTCTCAAAAATTAAATTAAAATTAAAAGTCCTTGTTATGCCCAGGATTTAGGTCAGTGGCTTAAGCGCCTGCCTTGCAAGCACAAGGTCGTGAGTTCGATCCCTGGTACCCAAAAAAAAAAGGCCTTGATATGTAGCTCAATGCAAACACTGTGGGTTCAAGTCCTAGTATTGACCAAAAAAAAAAAAAAAAAAAAAATCCAGACAAAACGTGCTGTCCAGCGTACATTCCAAGCACTTGTCTTAGTTACTTCTCTCTCATTGCTGAGAGAAAATACGCAACACCCAAAGATAAAGAATGAAAGCTTTGGAGGTTTTAGTCCATCATCCACTGGTTCCAAGGCAGGATGGCTCATGGCAATCATGCAACCATTCCCTGGGGCAGAAGATTCCAAAAGCTAGCAGCAAAAGGGAGGAGAGACAAGCAGGGCTTTTTGTGTCTCTTGTAGGGTGTGCTGACTACCTGCCCTAGGGCAGGTGTAGCATCACACCCTTCATCAAAACATTAGACTGTGAATCAGGCACAGACTCTAGATGCAGTGGTCTCTGAAAAGCCTGCCCCCCAGGACCACATGAGGCTTGGGGGGGACATCCAGACCCAAACCATCACAGCCCTGTACCTGACAAGAAGCACAGTGGTCAGTGTGGCTCACTGCCTCTGCCCATTCCATAATCAGACAGGGCAGAGACATGGAGGTAGGACAGGAAACAGAACCACAGTGCTGCCATCAGTGAGAGCCTGTGGTCACGGGGAGAACAGAAGGCTTAGGGTGGAGCAGGGATGGCCTCTGGCTGAGTGAGGAGGCACAGCAAAGCCCGGGCAGTGTTCTCCATGCACTGCCAGGAAGGCTGTAGCAGAGGGGATGGGGCAGCGGTAGACTGGGTGGAGGAGAGGACTCCCACTGCCGAGGCCCCTGTCCTCACCCACATCACCCACTCCACGTATATGCATTTGGGGACCCCGTTCCCCACGCCCCATGAAAATCCATGAGTGGGAATCAGTGTGGGGTTTGGGTGTGGGAGAAGAGGAGGCTGAGGTGCGTCGGGAATTGCACTTGGACCGGCTGTGGGACGGGAATGTAGAGAGCTGGGCCTCAGGCCTTCTTGCCATGGCCTTGGTTTTGGCTGGGGCTGCATCGGTTGCACAGGGAAAGTCAGGAAGCGGCCTGACCTCCCCTCCCGTCCTGCCCCACAGGAGGAGAAGTCTGTAGTGAGTGGCTGTGATGGGATCTCGTCCTGCGCTTTCCTCTCAGACAGCGCCCTGTTCCTCGCTGCCTTCGACGGGCTACTGGAGCTCTGGGACCTGCAGTGCGGCTGTCGGTGAGTGGTCCCCCAAATTCTCTGAGTGAGACCCGTCCCTTTGAGAAGCCCAGGGGCAAAGGAATGAGGAGGGAGCAGTGGCCACTTGGACCCAGGGCCTGACCTTGTCTTGCTGGGCTAGGGTGCTGCAGACCCAGGCTCACCAGTACCAAATCATGGGCTGCTGCCTGAGCCCTGACCGACGGCTGCTGGCCACCGTGTGCCTGGGAGGCTGCCTAAAGGTAACCACAAAGTGACCACTGCGAATCAGCCCTGCATGTTTCTCCTCTCAGCGTGGCTGGGATGCTGACTGCTTGGCCTGGGAAGGGGACAGGACAGATGAGGTGGCGTTGGGGCTGTGAGACTGAGAAGCTCAGCATCTGAAGTTAGCACCCTGATTCCTCCACTCTGTCTCCTCCAGCTGTGGGACACGGTCCGTGGGCAGCTGTCCTTCCAGCACACTGGTGCCAAGCCCCTCAACTGCCTTGCCTTCCACCCAGAGGGGCAGGCACTGGCCACTGGGAGCTGGGCGGGCAGTGTCAGCTTCTTCCAAGTGGAAGGACTCAAAGCCACCAAGGTAGAGGCCCCCAGGAGGTTGTGGGGAGGACCCACAGGAGGGCAGGAGAGAAGAGACACACGTCTGCCTCGGTGTCACTTTGGGTTTTGCTGAAAGTGAGCCCTGTGCTTTCCATATGTGCTTTCCTGTGTAGGAACTGGGGGCCCCCGGAGCCTCTGTTCGAACTTTGGCCTTCAATGCACCTGGGCGGGTCATAGCTGTGGGCCGGCTGGACAGGACGGTGGAGCTGTGGGCCTGGGAAGAGGGGGCTCGGCTGGCCACCTTCCCTGCCCACTGTGGCTTTGTTTCTGCTGTGCTTTTCCTGCATTCCCAACACCAGTTGCTGACGGCTGGCGAGGACGGCAAGGTCTGGCCGCAGGGGGTTATAGTGGGGTACGTGGAGGGTAGCAAAAGCAAGATTTGGGTGAGGGCGGGGCCTGTGCTGAGCCTAGAGGAGCTGGGAGGCCGAGCTACAGGAGAGGGAAGCGGTGTGTGCCTGGCAGTGCTCAGAGTCTCTCTAGGACGACCTTAGTGGGGTGGCCATCCTTGGGGTGAGGGACCCCGTGGTTGTGGTGCGATGTCTTTAATCCGTTTTCTCGGCTCCCAGGTGCAGGTGTGGTCAGGCTCTCTGGGTCGGCCCCGGGGATGCCTGGGCTCCCTTCCTCTCTCTCCTGCCCTCTCAGTGGCTCTCAGCCCAGACAGCAAGCGGGTGGCAGTTGGGTACCGAACAGATGGCATTAAGATCTACAGAATCCCTTCAGGTACCAAAGCTGTGATGGATGGGTTTCTGCAGCCTTGGAAAGAGGGCGCCCTTCCTCAGCCCTTTCCTCGTGCCTTCCTCTCAGCCTCTGTGTCTCTCTCCAGGTTCCCAGCGCATGCAGCGTCGAATACTCCACATGGCAGTGTCTGCGCTGGCCTGGCTGAGCCCCCAGGTGTTGGTGAGTGGTGCAGAAGACGGCACCCTGCAGTGCTGGCTGCTTAAGGAGAGCACCCTTCAGTCCCTCTGGCTCCTGCCTGGAAACCAGAAGGCGGTGCTGGGCCTGGCCACCTGCCAGCATCTCCTGGCTTCTGCCTCAGGTACTGCTGAGCAGGGCAGGCCTTCCTCAGTCTTTTTTATCAGCTTCTAATATGTACATGTATGAAATTATACATTTAGGCTTTATTTTTACACATTGCAAGGTGTTTCAGGTGCACTTATCTTCTGTAGTCAGTCTGGACAGTTTCTTGTTCCTTAAGCACCAGTCTGGGACCTCCGAACTCCCAATAATCCTCTGTATTTCTGTCCCGTGGGAGGGAGACTTTGCTGTGGAAACAAGTGGGCTTCCCAGAGAAGAGCTAGAGATGTGCAGGTGACAAGGAAGAGCGGCCTGGTCCTCTCGGTGACAGGGACTGTAGAGTGGTGAGAACAGGCGAGTGGCGAAGTGGGCCAGGTGTTTCTGAGCCACAAGGAGCCTCACTGCTGACTGGAGCTGGGAGCTGGAGCTGCAGTGCTGGTCATTCTCACAGGATGACTGGCCCTGGCCCAGGGCCTCACCACACCATTGTAACTCACCTCCTCCCTGTGCCGGAGCCCTGCCTCAGGCACGGCCCTCAGCCCCAGCATGGCCTCTGTCCCCTCTCCCGGCCCTCCCATGTCCTCCTTCAGGAACCTTCCTCTCTCTTCCCCACGCAGAGGACTGCACAGTGCGGCTCTGGCCCAAACAGCTGCTGACACAGCGGCACAAGGCGGGAGACTTGCCCTGGGCCGCTGAGCTCCGGGGACACCAGGGCCCTGTAAGCTGCTGCAGCTTCAGCGTGGATGGAGGCAGCCTGGCCACTGGGGGCAGGGACCGGGTGAGCTGCTGGAGGTGCAACCCCTGGCTCCCGCCGCACCCCGCTTCCTGCACCCTGAGCAGCCCCATCCCACGGCTTCTCCTGCCTGTTGCTCTGCCCGGGCTCCTGCCGGTCTCCTCCGGCTCCCTTTTGCACTCTTTCTTTCCTTCCTTGACGCCTCTTGCTCAGTGTGGCCCTGGGGCTCCCGCCTCCTCCTGTGGTCCTGAGGGCTTCGCTCTCCTTGGAACCTGTCCAGAGTCTCCTGTGCTGGGACGTGAGGACACCGCAGACCCCGCTTCTGACTCACTCCTTCCCTGCGTGTCACCGTGATTGGGTCACTGGCTGTGCCTGGACCAAAGATAACCTACTGGTGAGTGGAGGCGGGGGGGGGGGCAGCATGGAGCCTGGCAGGGCTCCTGGAGGAGACAGACGCTCCATTTCATCCCTTTCCGTGCCCACTCTGGTAGGCACAGCTGGTGCTTCCTGAGCACTTAGTACGCAGCAGGCTTGGCCTCAGTGTCTGCGTATATTGCCACACTTCAGGAAAATGAGCTCAAGTTCTGGCCTCCAGGCTGGTGAAGCCCACTTTCCCAATGCCGAGTCCATGTGTTGTCCTCAAAAAGGAAGGAGAAAGGCGTGAATCCTTGGAATAGATTTGCTGTAATCTACCCTCCCCAGCTTGTACTCTTGTTAGCAATGTGGGTGTTTTGCCTTTCTCTGGATTTGTTGACTGACACTGTGTGACTGACGAGTACTGTTGTCACTATCACATGCTCTCCGGGCACAAGGCAGAGTGCACACAGCCCTCCACAACCTTACCACGTGGGTGGCTCATCATTTTTTCCTTAAATGGTTGAGAGAGAGAAAACCAAGACTGAGAGAGATGAATCAGCCCAGATGGCCAGGTGATGGGTGCAGGAGCTGGGATTCGGCCCCGGGGGAGCCCCTGCCCCTCATCAGGAGGGTTCCTGTCCCGCACGCCGCACTGTCAACACAGCAAAATGCTGTAGCAGTGCCCAGAGCCCTGTTCCTGTCCCTTCCGACTGCAGGTCTCCTGCTCCAGTGATGGCTCTGTGGGGCTGTGGGACCCCAAGTCGGGACAGCAGCTTGGTCATTTCCTGGGTCATCAGAGTGCTGTGAGCGCCGTGGCAGCTGTGGTGAGGAAGCGGCGGAACGTCACTGGGGAGTCTGAGAGGACGCGTGGGCCTAGGGAGCTGGGTGCCCTGGGTGTGCTCTCCCAGAGGCTAAAGGCGGGGGAAGAATGACATGTCTGGGACTCAGTTACTGTGTCAGGGTTAAGGGTTGATGTGGGAGACGGAGGCGGGAACGAACATACAATGAGCATCTTAGTATCAGGACCACAGGGCGGGATTGCGGCCCTGGGCCACTCATGTCCACTGCGCCTGAGTCCTCCTCCCTCTTCGGCATCTTCCAAATCCTGGGTGCTTGCCCTCCCCTCTGCAGGGGGAGTCCCACTTCCCACATGTGTTCCGATCTTGTGCTCTGGGGCAGGAGGAACACGTGGTATCTGTGGACCGGGACGGGACCTTGAAAGTGTGGGACCGTGGAGGTGTGGAGCTGACCAGCATCCCCGCCCACTCAGCACCCATCAGCCAGTGCGCGGCTGCCCTGGAGCCCCACCCAGGTAGAGCAGTGTCGGCCTCCCCCTCTTCCCCAAGCCTCGTCTCTGTGCCCTGCGTTTTCCCTCCTCCTGACTCTGTCTTCCTGTCTTATCAGCAGGACAGCCTGGCTCAGAGCTCCTGGTGGTGACTGCTGGACTGGATGGGGCCACACGGCTGTGGCATCCACTCGTGGTGAGTATCCTGCAAGTCCTGGGGCTGGGGAGGTGGGAAGCTTAAGTGGCAGTGCCCTGTGGGGTCAGTGCCCAGCGGTGCAGCTGCCTCCCTTCCTCTAGGTGTGGCAGACAGGCATGCTCCCGGGACACGGTGGCCCGGTCAGTGCAGCTGCCGTCTGCCAGAGCTCAGGCCTCCTGCTGACTGCCTCGGAGGAGGGTTCAGTGAGGCTCTGCCAGGTCCCTGAGGAAGCAGGTGAGTGAGGCCTGGCGCCAAAGAGGGTCGCGTTGCTGAGAGGCAGAGAACCTGGGCAGCCTGGTACCTGGGGTATCATAGGACGAGCCCAGCTCCTAGGGTCACTTCCCTTCTTCCCAGATGATACCACCACACCTAGGAGTTTCGCAGCTGTCACCGCTGTGGCCTGGGCTCCAGATGGGTCTGTGGCCGTGTCTGGAAATCAAGCCGGGGAGTTAACCCTGTGGCAGGAAGCCAAGGCCGTGGCCACCGCACAGGTGACTCGGGCAGCCTCCTCCGTCCGTGTGAGCTCTGCCCTGGCTGCGTGTGCCGTGCTGCTTGCTGGGGCCGAGGCTGCGAGTGTGTCGGAGGGGAGGCTCAGCCCGGCTCTCAGAAGTACTGAAGTGAGCTTGTCCCCCTCGCCAGGCTCCAGGCCGAGTCAGCGCCCTGCTCTGGTTCGCGACAGACACCTTCTTTGTTCTCAGTGATGATGAAAAGATCAGCGAGTGGCAAGTGGACGGTATGGATTGGCAGACAGAGTCAACTTCCAGAAGACTCAGGTGAAACTGGGCCTCTGGGGAGGTGATAGGGTGCAGGTTCCTTTTGTCTGGGCTTTCAGCAGCCGGCTGCCGGTTCACTTCTGAGCAGGTCAATGGGATGCTAGGTGTGGAGCAGGAAAAGCTCTCTGCCCTGGCCACGTCACTGTAAATGATTCTTCTCAAGTATCTATTCGACGCCAAGGTCTGGGCCCAGTCAACAAGTTGCAAATGAATTTTATTCTCTTTCTCCTTCTTTTTATTTATTAACAATACTAAAGATTATGTAAAAGGCCATGTTTATCAGCATCCCCAGATCTTTTTTGTTTAATTTTAAAGAGATTAAAACAAAACAAAAGAATAAAAACAAAGCAAAACAATAGAAACGATATAGGATTTCAAAACAAGCTGATTGGAAATTCATAGTCATTGTATTGCATATTGTTACCTTAAAAATAGTGGCACAGATTAGAAGATACAGGTATGTAAAACCAATCAAACAATATAAGCAATCACAGTTTGTTTCTCTGAACTAATAGGATCAATAGTACAATTTTCTGTGCTATCTTTTTATTTGTAGGCAAGATCTCGCTAAGTCTCACTTTGCCAAGCTGGGATTCAATTTGATACCCTTCTGCCTTAGCCTCCCAGGTGTCCAAAATTATAGGCACATACCATCACACCCAGTTTGACTTGTAATTTGTAACTAAGGAAGCTTGCAGTAGTTTAAGAGGCTACAGAATATGAGAAATTGTAGGAAAGTGTTCGTATTTGAGGTTGGGCACAAGAATGAATAGGAGTTTTGTAAACCTGTGATTTAAGGGGTTGGTGTTTTATGAAAAAGAAGCATTAGTGAAAGGCCTGGAGTGTGGATTTGTGTTGAGACTGTGTGGTACAGCAAGACCTTGGGCTCCGGGAAGGGCAGAGGCGGGAGTTAGATTGCAGAAGTAAACTCAGGCCAAGCTGTAGAGGGTACCGTAGCAAGACTTTAATAGAAAGGTGACACACACATGTAATCCTACTACTAGGGAGGCTGAGGCAGGAAAATCAGCATGAATTCGAGAACCCCCTGAACTACATAGTGAATTCAAGTGACCATGTCTCAAAAAAACGAAAAGAAAAAAAAATTATTTCTTCACAAAACTGATACTGATATTTTTCTTTTCTTTTCTTTTCTTTTTTTTTTTTTTTTTGGTACTGGAATCAAATTTGTGGCCTCACACATGATGAGCATGCAGTTTGCCCCTGAACAACACTGCCAAGCCCTCATGATGACGGCTTTAGTGACAGAAGCTGGATGTAATAGAGCATGTCTGTAAAGGCAGCGCTCAGGGGGTTGAGGCAGGAACATTTCCATGAGTTCGAGGCCAACATGGGCTTCATAGCGAGACCCGGTCTCAAAAATATTAATTAATTAATTAATTAATATTTTAAAATATATAACTTCAGTGAGAGAAAACTGGTGGGCATAAAGAGGATAGATGGACAGTGTGGAGCCCAGCAGGCCACAATGCCCTGAGTGGTGAAGCCCCTGGCCTCCGTCCTCCCCGAGCTGTTCTTTAGCCCTGTTCACTGAGATGTGCACAGCTGGCCAGACTGAAGCAGATGTTCCCTCACTGGCCAGAAGGATGTGACTGAGTCCAGCTGATGTGCCGCTGGGTCTCAGGATAGCAAAGCGGCTGCCCAGGGAGGAGAGCAGCCCCGGGCCGATGGCTGGAGTGGAGGCCCAGCAGGAGCCTGTGAGAGTCCCGGGCTCAGACATGAGATGGCATCTCTGCTGTGCCCGTGGGACTCAGTAAGAGTCGTAGCTTCCTGGCAGGAAAGATGCCAGCCTTGCTTACATCAGATTATCTCCCGCATCGCTGATTAGGGAGCCTCTGCGTGGTGCAAGAGTGCTCTGTCCCCTTCAGCCACGCCTGCAGCGCTCCTCTTCCATGCACTCTGCCGTGACCTCCACCCGCCACCCTGCTTGGTGCCAGTAAAAGCCTTGGGCATGTGGCCCCTTGGCCCTTTGGTCCACCAAGGGCACTGGGTCATCCCAGAGCCCCTTCACCTACAGATCTCTCTGTCATTTTTCATTGGTACCACATTACCGAAGCCTCCACAATACCCTTCCCACAGGGCCAGTTACCGTGGAGCCCTGCGGTGGGTTCTAGGCTCCTGCTTAGGTTACAGCATCTAGTGGGAAATGAAAAAAAGAGCAAGAGATAAAGTAGAGGGGTGCATAGCTGGGGTTTGGGACCACTGGTTGCTGTCTAGGAACGAAAGGCCCTGAATCTCCAGCTAGCTGCCATTTTATGAGCCAGTGTAGGGGCAGAGGTGGGTGCTCTTCCTGGAACAGCACAGAGGCAGTGGGAGAACGGGCAAGTTTAACATCATAAAGGCAATGAGCCAAGATCCCTCCCCACCCACACCTGGCTGCTAGACCCATTGACCTAGAGGAACGTGGTCTCCACATCCCAAAACTGGCCCATGAGACAGTCAGGGCAGGCTGGGGATTTAGCTCAGTGGTAAAAGTGCCTTCCTGGCAAGTCTCACACTTGTCATGGGTTCAATCCCCGTTACAAAGAAAAAGAAAAAGGCAGCCAGGGCACGGAGAGCTGCCTATGACAGATATTGTGTCGATCATGGTCCCCAAGAGGATAGTAGTTGTGACAGGAGGTAGGGAGAACGTTCACAGTTGGTGCTATAGCCCAGGGAAGACACACAGCAGGCTCTGACCTGGGCAGTAGAAATGAGAGGAAGGCCACCGATATATGAACGCTGTGCAGGTAGAATCCACAGCTTATTGACCAGCTGGAGTTAGGAATGAAGGAAAAGATAAGAATGCTATCGGTTCCCAGTTTGAGCAAGGAAGGGGAGGGGATGATGAATATTACTACTGATGACAGGAAAATGGGGGCTGCTGTGGCTCACTAGGGCCCTGGTACCGTCAAAAGGAAAAGTGCGCAGGTTAGGTGGGAAGGCAGGCGTTCTGCTTTGTACTTCATGTGTGAGGGATGCGAGGGTGTAGAGCCCGAGGGAGGCTGACTAAAGTGAGATCTTTCTTCATCTGTTTTTTTGAGCTACAGTCTTCACCTGTACCAAGTTCTGCAGGAGGTCGGGGTCCTGACAAGTCTGGAACTGGCCCCCAATGGTCGTTCTCTCATCTTGGTCAATGCAGATTTGGAAATATTACAAATGACCCTTGGGAATGCTCCGCGTGTCATTGCGTAAGATCCACAATACTTACTCCTCCTGAGCTAAAAAAGAGAGCAGTCATTAAATGGTTAACTGAGTTTAAGAAGAAACAATGGAATCCTAAACAGAGGTGATCAGCTTCTTACCTTCTTATACACCAGGCACAAGTTTGGAATTCATCCTGTACTGCTGTCCACGCACCGGGAGCATGGTGTGTTCTACCTGAACGCAAAGTGCCCTGGCATTCTTTTTTTCTTGGTAAGTCAGTCGTATTGAGGTGTGTGTTACACATTTGTTAAGAACCAGTGTTTTTATGTGTTGGGAATCCATGGCAGAGAAGAAAAGGAAGGAGTGGCAGTTGGGTCCACATCCCCTTATCTTTCTTAGATAAAGCAGCTCTGCTTTAGAGTGAGTTACTTACTGGTTTTCTGTGTAAGAATTCATTGCCAATCAAAAGAGTTGAGCACAACTGTTCAACAAATTCAGAAACCCAGAAACTTTATTTCTTTTTTTTTCTTCTTACTTCTCACTGTGTAGCTGTGAGGCTGGCCTCCAACTCCCAGAAGTCCTTGTGCGACAGCCTCCCGAGTGCTGGGAATCCAGGCCTGTGCAACCACACCCAGCTACCAGTTTTCCTAATTGCATTTTCATTTCCCTCTCTGTCTTATCACTGTGTTAGCATCTTAAGGGCAAACACTTCAACTTTTAAATCATACACATGCAACACTTACCTACTGCTTTTGCCAGAGCTAGATGTTCTAGTCCTCTGGAAGCTTACTAAACCCTGACCTCATACCTATTAAAGTTAGTCACAAAGCCCATTAATGATCCAGTGATTCCATTGCGAATTATACACCTAAGAGAAGTGCACATGTACTCCAAAAGAGAATTACAAGATTGTCTGTAGCAGTGTTGTTTACTAAGGCCAAAACAACCTAATATGTGTATAAACAGGAAAAGTATAAATAATTTTGGTGTGTTATGCAGTGGAATAGTACATGGCAGAAAAAAATGTGATACTGAGTATAAATGAAAGAGCAACACAAGCTGGGCATGGTGGCACATGCCTGTAATCCCAACACTTGAGAGGCTGAGGCAGAAGAGTTCAAGGCCAGCCTGGGCTCCATAATCGAGTTTAAGACCAGCCTGCATTATATAGTGAGATTCTATCTCAAAAAAAAAGGAACAGCACAGACTTACATCATAAACACTATCCTGGACCAAAGAAGCCAGACCCAAAGCAGTCCATAGCGTATAATTTCCTTTAAATAAAACTAAACAAGAAGCAGAATTACTTTATGATGACAGAAGTCGGGATATTGTTACCTCTAGGGGTGGCCTTTTAGGAAAGGGCAAATTCAGGGGTGAAAGCGATTAGGGGAAAGAACTCCCAACTTAATAAATGTCTAGTACTAGTTCATGTTCTCTAAAATGGAAGAATGAATTTTAGGAACAATGGAGGTTAAGAGCAGAATGTATTTATTGAAAGAAAGCTTTCGTCTGAGAGAGGCAGAAGGGGTCCCAACTAGTTTGCCAAGGACTCTGTCTTTTCCAGGGGTTTTATAGAGCAAAACCAACAGGTGAGGCAGGTCCAAACTTTGGGAAACTGGCAAGGCAGGTGGGCATGAGGTGGGACAGAACTATGGT
>PVLA01014470.1:0-30392 GCA_004027455.1 Hydrochoerus hydrochaeris | reverse complement strand
ATTCTTTGCAGGGTTGGATTGGTGGTCACGAACTCCCCCAGTTCCTCTTTGTCATGGAAATATCTTGTCTCTCCATTAATTTTGAGAGACAGTTTTGTAGGGTGCATCAATCTGGGTTGGAGGTTATTTTCTTTCAGGGCATGGAATACTTTGCTCCAAGCTCTTCTTGATTTGATGGTTTGCATTGAGAAGTCTGCTGTGATTTTGATGAGTTTTCCTTCATAGGTAATCTTTTTCTTTTCTCTGACTGCTTTTAATATTCTGTTCTTGTGATGGATTTCTGGGATCCTGACTTATATGTCTGGGTGTAGATCTGTTTTGGTTGTAGCTGGCTGGAGTTCTGTATGCCTCATATATCTGCACATCACTTCTGTTTCCTATGCTTGGGAAGTTTTCCTTAATTATTTCTGTGAATAGCCTTTTTATTTCATTTATATTTGTCCTTGCTTCTTTGTTCACATTTTTTATTCTTAAGTTATAAATCCTCTTGTCATCTTCTACCCTTTGTATTTTTACTTCCTGGTTCCTTGTTAGTTTTAAGAGAGCCTTCTTTTCATGATCATACATTGCAAACTTATCTTCAAGTTTTGAAAGTCTGTTTTTAGTTTCTGTTAAGAAGTTTTGCCAGCTTTCAATGGAATTTTTAATTTCCTGATATTCTCTTTGGATCTGTTTTTTTGTTTTCTAGATTTTGTTTATATTCATCAAAGGCTTCTCTTTCTCTGGGTTCCTCCATTCTTCCATTTGTTTCTTCTTGAGGAGTACCCAGCATTTATTTTATTAATCTTCTTATATCTTGCTTCACCTGAGTTAGAATTTCAGATTTAAATTCGTCGATGAGGTCATGAAGTATTTCTTTATTTCTGATGAGGCTGTGTCTGACATTGCATGTTTGCTGCCCTCAATCTCCTCTGTATTTACCTCTCCTGGGCTTATATTCCCTGGGTCAGTGTTTGGAGGCTTTTTGTTGTTTCTCTGTCTTGTCGTGTTTCTGGTTTCTTTCAGACAGGTGAATGGTGGAGGTCTCCGGACCTTTAAATATTGCTGACAGTCCCTCTGCAGCTTACTGACCTAGGGCAGTGCTGCCCTCTCAAGTTTGCTGTTGATCTGTGAGGTGCACGCAGGGGTGGTGTGGGCCGATCCCTCCCCTCTAAGCCAGTCAACCAGTGAGTGTGTTCAGTAAGTTTGTGTGTGCCCTGTGGATGTCACAGGTTTGGGACAGCCACATCCCTTGCTATTGGGTTCCGACCAGGAGCATGGCCCAGCCCAAGCAGATCCCACCAATCGACTTTGGGCCAAGAACTGCCAACTGAAGCCGCCTCAGTCGTTGATTCAAGCCCATCCTGTCCAAATCCTGTCGGTCATCTTGCTCTAGGGAATCCAGTTCCAGCACTCACCAAAGTCCACGCAGCTCGGGTCACTATCTCCACTCCCCTTGCAGTACCTCCTCCTGCCAAGGGTCTCGAGCTCACCAACCCCTGCTCTTGGCGGGGATGTGACCTCAGCTCGAACGTGAATCACCCGACTCTAAGACGCGCCCAATGCAGCTACCAGAGCATGCCCAGCTCCAGACCTCTGTCCAGCTTCTTTTTTTGTTTTACTTTTTTTCTTTTTCCTCAGTTTCTTCCTGGGTTGTGAGAATTCCTCTCCTTTTGTCTGGTCTTCTCCATGGTGTCAGATCCTAGCCTCTGAGTTGTTTTTCTCAGAGAGGCGCTCCATCATGCTACCTATCAATTGGCCATCTTGGATCTCCCTTTTCAGTTTTAGCTCCTCTATTGGATGCTTTACAGGGTCACACAGACCCTGCTGACACGATCTCTGACTCTCCTTCTCTGCAGCAGGCCCTTCAGAGCACTGCCCACACCCTCGCCACAGTGATGGGGGATCGAGTCCCACAGGGCTGCCCTCTCCTTGCTCATTTCTCACTCGGCCCCTTTGCCCACAGGGGCTCTTGTTGCCATCCAGAGCAGCAAGGTATTTATTGCTGAATGGTTGCATTTACCCCACTTGCCTGGTGGTATTTTAAATGAAGGTTGTTTGGTTATGCTGGCTGGGCGGCAGCCTTTTTGCTGATTCTTGGTGTATGTGTCCCTTAATTTTTTTCTCTACCTGCAGAAGCCCTGCAGTCCTTTCCAAGATCCTTTTATATGAGATCTCTGCTAATTGGCCAATAACAAATCTGACTGGTTGATTTATAGTTGTAAATTCTAAATTTGCAAGAAGTTATTGTATTGATCAGTTTAAGGATATGCTTGAATGCATTCTGATTTTGTAACACATTTGTCTTCCTGTGTATCTGTTGTCTGTTTGTCCAATCTGTGTGTGAGCAGTTGTTAAGAGTTGCTGAGCTAGTGATCATTCATTCACACATGTGGCGCAAGAAGCACAAGTGTCCATACAAGAGTGCCCAGGTGGCACAGAACACCTGGGAAATGCTCTGAGAGCATGGAGTGTAGGAGACGAGCTAGGTTAGCAAAGGGGCGGGGTACAAGTACATAAGCAGGGTTCTCACAGAGCCTGACAAGCCGTGTGCTTGTTTCTGTGTTTGAATCTGTACAGATCATCTGTCAGTGTTTGTCCATTTGTCTGCTCTGTGAACAGCTGTTCCTTTTATTTTGAACTCAATTTTTCTTTTTCCATTTTTGGATCATATGATCAAAAATTCATTTGGGTTATGAATTTACAAAGCATGCCTTCACCTCGGTTGCCAGCTGGTCCAAATGACACAAAGATTGGGTATATAAATCTAATGTTATTGATCATGAACTTGAATATCATTTAGAAAAGGAAAATAATATTAGGATAAATAACAAAGTCCCTTGGGGTTGGGATTGTTGGACAGGACTCTGATTGATAAATAAGCAGCTGCCTGGTAATATTTTTAGCCAGTTCTTATTGAGTGGAAACCCCAATAATTTCCATGACCTTGTAAGAGACACTCCAACTAAAAGTTGTAAAATGTATTGTTATGTATTCACATTGGTCATCCAAAATAAATAGTACAATAAGTTTTTGGTCTGAAAATGCCTGTGCAAAGATTTCCTATGGCTCTGACAGTTGATTGTGATCAACTTCGTGATGTGCTGGATATATTCATGGTTCTGGATGCAGAGGTCTCCCAGGTCGTAGTCAGGGATTACTTAGGGTGATAGGCTTCTGTTTCACATTCAGACCGCTGCTGGTACCAATGACTTGTGGGATTCACATGCCACTAAAAGTCAATAAGTTGGAAAAGAACTTCTTGTGTATTAGGTAAGGGTGATTGACTAAAAGGGATATTTTATGTCAAAATGGAAATTTGGATTATTGTAAGAATGTCATGACTGTCGTGATACAATAATGTGTAGTTTTAATTCCTGATTTACTATGTACAATATGTGACTATTAACACTATAGGTATTCAAATGCGAAAATACCAATGGATAGTAGAAAATAGGTTTCATTTAATGTTCTAAGGTGCTTCATGTTTAGATAAGATAGTAGTATTAAACTTACTGCCTCTAATATACTGTATTGTTATCAGTCTTTTCTTCTGGAGGTTCAACAGCTGAGCTTTAGAGACCAACAATTAGAGAGATGGGCTAAAAGCATAGCCAATATTTTGGCTCCAGCCCTTCATGGTCAGTGGGGACCCAGGTCATAAAAGAGCCTCTGTTTGCATCATCCTAAGATACTCAGTGAGTCCCTGGTCTTCTGATCAAGAAGATTATGAGACCACAGAGGAAAGTGATCTTCAATGTAAGGTGTGCCTAAAGGAGAGTCACCAGGAGAAAACTCTCCCAAGCTTTCACAGAAAGCAACTTGGTTAAGCAATGGCCGGGACTCATCCAGATGGCTGACACTGATAGAAGAGCCAAGAAGTGCTATGCATGGTTCTAAGATAATTCCTGAGGAGACCTGACCTTTATAGGAAGTAAGAAACTGGTTTGTATTTAATGCAGGTCTCACCTTAGCTTGGTCTTGACCTCCTGCAGAAAATTATGGCCTCCGGAGGTGGAATGCCATGTAAAATGCTGGCTGAACCTCTGATCACTAACACCTTCTGACAGTTGCTGGCTATGCTGGTAACTGACTACTGCTGTGAACTGATGGTCTATGTGGAGTTTAAATTGTGGGAGTTTGCCAAACACAGCTTCTCTAGCTTCAGCTGGCCACCTGTCCTGCATATCAACAAAACAAAAAGAGGGATCTGTTGGAGAGAGTTGAAGCTGAATACATGTGCAGGGCTGTGGCATAGCCTGGTCGTGGCTGAATTGAGAATGAGGAGTTACCTTGGGGGGCAAGATAGGCCACAGCTGAGGCCACCTGAAGACTTTATGCATAGTTTTCCTCAATTAGCATCATCTTTCGCTCTGAGAGGTCTGTGAACCCCTCCCAAGGTCCTTCTCTGGTTTCCTCCATTGTCCACTCAACTCCTTGCTTGTTCTAATTCAATATGTGCTGTCTAGCATCAGTCAGCTGGCTGGCTAGAAGAGTTAAGGCTCTGCTGAGGATTTTAGTCCTCCTGGAGCCCTGAAGACCATACAGCGTGTCTTATTCATTTGAGCCTTTGCCATGCATCCATTTGGGAGACTAGGGGTGTAGGGACAGATCTCAACAGATTTCAAAATTAGATTCAGAAGGAAGAGTTGTACATGGGATCCTAAAGCAGCTCTTAAGTTTAAATGGTCAGTGAAGTACTCAAAAGTGGCTCTTCTGTATGAGTTTATTGAATATATGGAATCCCAGGAAGAGAGCCCCATCACCCAAGTACCTTTACTCCATGGGATGCACATAGAGATAACACCCAGTTGCAAGCATTGTACTTTCTCAACTTTCCCCGGACACTTGCTGAAGCTTGAACGAGAAGAGAAGGGCTGAATACCTCATTGTACAGCAGACTTATTACAAAGCCGGCTCACAAAGCCTCAGTGAATGTAACAAAGGGAACCGAAAAGAATAGCAAGAAAGGGGCATCATTACGGCTCGGAATACCTGGCCGGGTGAATGTGGCTGAGCTTCAGAGGCAGAGCGCTGGGAAACCTAGACGAGGCTGCCACCTCCTAACCCTGCGTGCTGCCCTGCTCCACTGAGGCAGTGGCTCTGCTCAGTTCTGACTGCACTGCAGCCGCCACGGTTGCATCACCATCTTCTCCCAGGAACAACCGACATGGACAAAAGCGCTTGTGTCCAGGAGCTGCCCAAACAACAACTGCCCAGTGTCCTCTCAGGGTGGCCGTAGTAACAAAGCTGTCCAGCCCTTTCTGTTCAAAGCACCCTCCAGACTGGGCACCGTCTTCATGTGTATCTTGGTTCACTTCCGAATGGCCATGAATACACTCTACCCAGCCATTCGCCTGTCTTTTCTGTGGTCATTGTCCTGATTGTCAGAGAAGCCTGATTCAGTCCTCTGAGAGAAGCAGAGTGACCCCTCTTCTCATGGAACATTCTATGTACACTGACAGCTTTTTTTTTTTTGAATAGATTTTGCACTGAAAAAGGATAAAGTCTAAAATTCCTTCATATTTTGCACAAGTCCTGAATAATTTGTGTTGGTTTCCTTTTCATGCAGCATTTCAAGTACCTTCCAACCTAATCAGACAAATTCCCCCTCCCCCTTTTGGTACTGGGGACCAAACTCATGACCCTGAGCTTGCCAGGCAGGCAGTTGTGCCACTGAGCTAAACCCCCAGTCCCAAAACTCCCTTCTGAGACAAAGCCCCACAGTGCATAGAAACTGCTTGGAAGATGAGTCCATGTGCATGATATTCTCCCACCTCCCAAGTCCCTCGCCCCGCTGGCTTCTTCCTCTTCCTGTCAAACACAGAACTCCCAGCGCCTTTCTTTCCCCTTCTCTCAGCCTAGAGCAAGTGGCTTCCTATTCTCTTTCTGCTCCTTGTTCTGGTGGCTTAACAACACTTCACTGCAGTCTCGCAGAGTGTTGGTCCAGGGGCTTCATAGGCAAAACGTATGGGTTTGTACCTGCCTTCGGGAAGCTGCCAATAGTGTCTGACTACGGGCGCCTGACTTAATTTCCCGAGGCTTTAGTTTCTTCACTGATGTAGTGGGAATGGTAATAGCAAATACTTCAGAGGGTTCTTCAGAGGTTTAAACAGATGCCTGGGCGGGGGGAGAGGGGGAGTCCTGAAAATGGAGGCGTAAGTGTTGAATTTCTCCCACCACTCCAATAAAGTAAACCGAACCATTGGATAAATAATTCCAGGTCTATGATAAACATTTACAACAAAGCTAATTAGCAAATTAACCTCAAAAACTCTAAATATAAGTAAGGGAGGAAACCCCGCCAACACTTCTAGTCCTAAGTTTTCTCAACAGCAGAACTGGAGCATGAAATAAAAGTCGGAGGGCAGTGGTGTATAGCTCAGCCCCCCCGCAGGTGGGCCAGTGTTCAGTGGAAACTTGGAAAGCGGCCCGAGAGCGCCTGACCCTTGGCGGTGTGCACCTGTGGCCGGTCTGAAAGGGCCCCAAGTACCTTCAAAACTAACCAGATGCAGCTCCCTTTTAAGACAAAGCCCCACAGTGAGCAGAAACTGCTCAAAAGATGAACCAAAGTGAGAAGCATAAGGTCAACAGAGACAAAGGAAAAAGAAAGCTCCCATGAAAGTAGGAGAGGACACCAGAGTTCGCAGATTTTCAGCAAGACATACAGTGGACATTCCACAGAAGCAGCAGAAGAGGGCGCTCCAGAGCCGTGAAAGGAAGGCTATAAGGAACACTAATATTTCTCCAAACAATTAAAGCATGCTAGCAAGAACATGTTACAAAGCTGATGGGAACCTGATCTCAAGAGCAGAGAGAAATGGCCCGGGGGCTCACTGGTGCACAGATGTGTCTGCTGGGTAAAGTGCGTGCGCCTCTGGAGGGGAACCCTGCAGAAGGCTGCAGGCGTTTCTAATCCACTCCACACGAGAAGCAGGCGGGCCGGCCAGAGGGTTAGTCCCAAGGAGCTATCTGAAGCGGCAAGGAGCATGCAGGGAGGGGGCACTGCGTGGAGAATGAAGCCAACATTCTAGACAAGAACAAAGAATGTAAGACCCAGGAAAAAGGCAAGCAGGGCAGAAACCAAGCAAGGCCACAACAAACAGGAAGTGCTTTGTGATGGGGTTCGCAGTGGTTTTGGAGTCCTTCCTGCGCTCCTTTAACGACCAATACATGCTGATGTATTAACGACCAACACACTAAGCTGATGTGAAGACACAGAGAGTGCAGTGTTCACAGGTATCCAAGAGGAGGGAAGATATTTTGGAGCAGAGTAACAGCACGAGCATAGCACAGACTGGGATTTGGAACATGTAAGTCAATCCCGCGAGGGAGGTCTGCAGTGCTGGTCTCTGGCCCCAGCCTTCCTCTCCAGACCTCACCTCTCAGCCTCTGAACATCCTCAGTGTGACTTTCAGTCCTCTGCTGTGTTGTTTTCTCCTTTTCTCACTGCTCCCTGCTCCTTTTTGCAGTCCTTTACGATCACTTGCTTGTAAATACCTTCCTCTGTAGTACTCAAGTAACACCCCAGAATCTGACTGCTCTATCTCTAGATTGATAACTGTCCAATGTATTTTCCCAGCTCTGATTTTTCCTAACAATTCTACTCAGTTTCATGATATTTCCTCTTGAGTATCTGAAAGACATCTCAGATTTAACTTAGTAAGACAACATTGACTCCTTCCCTTTCCATGCTCTTGCCAGCATTTTTCATGTCGGTAGACCATGCTAAATTTATCAATTAGTCAAGCCAAAACTTAGTTCTTTCCCTCAAACACCACAGTTAATCTGCCAGTATATTGTGCAGCATCTTCCTTGTGACAGATTATTGTGTCCATTGACTTCTCTGCACCTGCACTAAACACCCTGAGTACAAGCCTCTGTCCTTGTACAATGAATGTCTTCTACTGCTCCAAGAATTGCTCTCTAGCTAAATCTATTTCTGCAGAGTAGCTGGAGTAATCATTTACTACATGGATGGATACAGATCATGTCACCCCACTGCTTAAAATCATCTAGTATTTTCTGATGGCACTTAGGATAAACTTCTAAGTTAAGCTTTCACAGGCATGACTTCTCTGGTTTCTTTGCCTTTGTGGCCTAGTTATCCCTTCTTCCCACTGTACCCTAGTCCCACTGGTTCTCTCTGGGTAGTTGGAAACTGTCAAGGGAATTTGGATAAAGAAGGGATGAATGGTGCGGAGTTGTGCTTGGAGCTGGTGACTGTCTTAAAGGGAGGCCTGGCTACGTGTCTGGGAGGCAAGGAGGCTGAGATGTAGAGGAGAAGCCATACTGTTATGTATACAGAGAGCTGCAATAGAGCGTACTAGGGAGACAGAAAAGCAAGTGCAAAGGCCCTGCATCTGATGAGATGGTGGTATATTTGTGGAAAGAAATGAGCATCATAAGCAGTGAAATACAAGCCAGAAATTGGGGCAGAAAGTGAGATCATTTAGGGTGTTAAAGGGCCACATCAAGAGTTATTTCACTGACCTTACTCATATGACTAGCTTTTCAATACTTAACAATTCATACTTTCAGATTTCATACTTTTATCAGAATTAAAATGTGACAACAGAAGGAGGAAATTCTACTGATATCTTGGTATAAATGATGTCTCTGTGAACAGGTTGTACCTGGTGTGTGTGTGTGTGTGTGTGTGTGTGTGTGTGTTGTGATGCTTTCTCTTAGAAGAATCCTGATTGTATGAAACAACGCTGGAGGCCTGCTTCTCACATGGACCCACACAGCATTGCCTCTGTGGGACCAGAAGAGCCAAATATCTCTTGCTTGTGTCTCCTGGGCGAGCCCTGGAAGGGGAAGAACTTACTGATTCGACCCCTGAGCCAGGGAGCAGCAGCCAGTGTGACAGAACATGTGCGAGTTTTTTTATTTCTATAACTTGCAGAAGATGAGACAGGAGACTGACATGTCTCAGAGCTCCTGAAACATTTGAAAAATCAGGATGACGTCAGATTGGGGCCACGTAGCGGCTCTGCTAAGAAATGGGTGCATTTCCATTGTAAGAGTCAGCTTCCTCTGTCTCCTTCCACGGAGAGGTGTTCCTTTCCTGTTTCCCCTTTGCTAGCTCCTCTCCCTCATGGGTTCCCTTTTCCTTCCGTGTGGCCCCTCCCTCTCCTCTTATTCTGCAGGTGGAATAGCTAAGCTATTGCTCATACCATACGTCTGCCTTTCTAGCTTGACCACCAAGGTTCGATCTGCAAATGTGATTTCTGACCACAGATTCAGGCACCCTTTGCCATCACCTGCAGGAATAGCGGGACGCTTCTCTTTCAGACAGACCTGCAGCAGTATAGATCTCTCTTCTCTTCCTATTTCCCCCATATTCTTAATTCTCCAAACCCAGCTTTTTTTTTTCATATAGCCTAAAGCCTCTAAGCTAAAGAGAAAATTCCCATCTGATCTGAAAACCAGTGGCAGAGTCTGTTCCAAATGCCCTTGGTCTAGACCTTTTGGTGCAGTGGGACAGGCTGACAACAGGCCAGTGGTCCACTTTCACGGGCAGGACATATTTTCTAGTGATTGATTACTTCACCCATAAATTATGGATATGCATCTCTGCTGAGGCCAGTGACTTATCAAGAAGCCGTTTAAGCAGCAAATCTCCTCTTTTACCATTTTCTGGGCAGTACTGACATTACTCAGAACTGCCCTTGGCAGTGATGTACTTTCCTAGAGAGCAAAATTTCACTTGTTAAATCCCAAGCAGGGAAGACTTTGGGGGGAAGATCTGCAGCTTCTGTCTGGGAAGCCTCACTTCTCTTAGGTCTCATCTAGCACGGAGGCCTGGCTGGGGTCAGAACAGGCTTGGATTAGAAAGAACTGCACTCATGTTAGTGCATGGCTCTTGGCTTGTGCTATTCTTTGTCAAAAGATTTTTGGACTGATATAAGACAGAGCAGGATCGGGGGAAGGAGAGGCAGAGAGAGAGAGAAAGAGGAGGAGGAGGAGGAGGAGGAGGAGGAAGAAAGAGGAGAAGAAAGGACAGAAGAGAAGAGAGAGGGTAGAAATAAAGCCCCGCATCTCTCTGGCTCTTGTCCTTGGGGAAACTGGGGAGGCAGTGGGGGAGCCAGTTGGTGGGAGTTCTGTGAGATTACAGCGCCACTCGTTTCCGCTGAGACCCAGGAGCGTGAACACCATGTGGAATTGGGAGCAGGCCCGTTTGCTGCATCGCTGCAGGGAACGCCTCCAGCCACTCTGGCAGTGGAGTCTTGGGGAACAAAGCCTCAGCGAAGACCTTGGCATTTTCATGTGTGCAGGACCTAAAGAGAGAAAGACTGTGACAGATGTGCTAGTCCACTGCCTGGGACATCTTCGCTCTCATCCTGTGGTGTTCTGTGCAGTACAGAGGGCTTGATGGCAACAGGCAGCTGGTGAGGTTCTAGGGGCCACGAGTCCAGGGTCTGATTCCTGGGTCCCAGGCCTCCTTTAAATCCGTAGGTGAGTCTGTGCAAGTCCTCCTTTCTGTGTTCTAGTTTATCTTTCTTCAGGTGAGGCATCTGGGCCTGAGGGACCTTTTGGGTTCTTTTCAAGCCTAGTAATTCCATTCATGTTTAATTCATAATTTGAGATTATGTAAAAATGTAAGGAGCATGATTTGAGATAAGGCCTGCCCCCGACTAAAACTCCTGTCTTGCTTCCACCTCAGATGGGTAACTGCAGTCATCGGTCATCTCCAAACTCTAGAAGTCCTCACAATCTTGTCTTTGCCCTGCCCCTACCTCGTATCTGTCCTTCCATCCATCCATCCATCCATCCATCCATCCATCCATCCATCCATCCTACTATCCATGTGTCCACCTGTCCGTCCATTCATCCATCCATCCATCCTACCATCCATGCGTCCATCTGTCCGTCCATTCATCCATCCATCCATCTGTCTATCTACGAGGTCCCCATGACCCAGGTCCTTTCATGTGCTGAGCTCATTCTCACCTTAAGGCCTGTGCTCATGTCGATCCTTCAGCCTGGAAGGATCCTCCTAACAGCTTCACAAAGACAGCTTCTTCAGACAGATTCTCCCATTCCTCCACACATATGATGCCACCTCCACCCGGATATTCTCTGTCCCACCCCTTTGTCTTACCATCTCTGTGAGCTTTATGATGATCTTTGATAAACTCAATATTTATTTTATATGGGATACATTCTGTATTGGGATTTTCCTTTGTTTTACTCAACGCTATTTTGAGATTTGTACAAGTTTGGTTTACAGGGACAGCACCAGAGTTTTAGTGAAACGCGAGAAGTCCAGTCTTTGATTAGAATTTGTACAAGGAGACTGAGGTTTAGATCTGCTTTCGGAGCAGTATTTACTTTACTCTTAATCTAAGTTTTGAGATCTCAAATTCAGCTAAAGCCAAATAAGAATCAATATAACAATTAGTAAAAATAAGACAAAGAGAAGTTACTCATGTCAAGTACCTATTGTATGCCAGGTAATTTAGGATATGCTCTTATTTACTTTTCGTAACTCTGTAATACAAGGTACAGTTGCCTCCAGTTTTCAGGTGAAGAAACTTGAGCTCAGTGGCGTTCAGTCATTTGCCTGTGGTTGCACTTCTAGAAATTATTGGGCTGAAGATTAAAGTTAGAAGATGGGGTGCAAAGTCCATGTCAATTTTTTACCTCATTGATTCTGTAATGGGTTCTCTGAGAACACTCAGGTTTGATTACTCCCTGGAAGGACTCAAGAAAAACATCTCTTCTACTCGTGGTTATGGTTTATTAAAGTGGCAGTGAGTAGTTCACAATCAGCAAAGGCAAGAAATACACAGGGCTGAGTCCAGGAGGGCTGAGGTCCAAGCTCGCCAAGGTCCTTTCCCAGTGATGGCGTTTCATCCCCCGCGATGACATGCAGTCACACACGGGAAGTGTCGCCTATCCGGGAAACTCGCCTGGGCCTGCTGTCCAGGAGTTTTGTTGAGGGTCAGCCACTCAGGTGTTCAGGACCCTGTGACAGTCCCCAGTCAGAAGCAGGCACCAAGCTGGAACAAGGATGCACCAGCTTGGAAACCAGAAGACATTCACTCACATATAACTAGAACTTGGGTTGGCAAGGCTGGGCCCTAGTCTGACTTGGCACGGGGAACCAGTGTGAAGGAGACTGACAAGGTCTTTGTGAGGACGGAGACAGAATTATTGAGAAGTAGAAGTGGGGGAAACCGAACTTGGCCTTGGCTCTTTCACAGTTTTTCTTGTGTCCCTCAGCAGGGAGGTGAAAGGTATATTGCAAAGAGCATATGATTTCGTTAAGAATAATAACTCATGAGCATATTTATTTGTCTCAGCAGCAAGTGCAATTTGGTTATTACCAAAAAGGAGACTAAGAGTATCAGTTGTAGAGGGACAGGAACAGTGAATCTGGCCATTAATAACATGAAGTCATTTATCATAATATTGTTGATATGTTGGCTCCATTTGGTGGCAGGGTACTCATATGTGTCATGATGTTCCCTAGACTTTTATCACCATTTTGTATTAACAGAGACTTTGCACAAAGTTTAAGATGAACTATTATTTCAAATTTGCTATGTGGGTTTAAACAGAAATAAACTGGAGTCCAAATTGTACATTTTATAAAGTTTTGCTGATGGAGGGAAGGTAACTCCTTGATGATTGGAAGTCTGGTTTGCTTTGTTGAATGGGAAGTGAGCCTTGCTTTCCTGGGAAGGTTTCTCAGTCTTAAGAGGCAAACCACTTATATTTATAGGGAATCAGATAGGTACTTAGAGATTTGAGCAGGGTAAGTTTGTACCACGAATTTATTTTAAAGTTTAAATACAGGTGAAGCAAGCATCTTTTCTTCATGTAACATCAGGTTGTGTTCCTCAAACACATTAAAATTCACATTTTGCTGTATTACTGGGCAGAAATAATTGCTCACAATACACGGGATGACCAATATGGTTTTCCTGCTGAAATGAATAAACTGATATCCTCATGTTTATAAGCTAACATGTTCTGAGCAGCAACTGCATTTATTTTTCCTTGCGTCTTTTGGCCATGCTGATTAACCTGCAGCCAGCATCCTATGCGAGGAGCACAAATACTTCAGCTGCCAATTTGATAGAGGAGGATGGGTGGCATTTCCTGATTTTTCAATATACGAGTACAGGAAATTCATTTATTTTTGTAAAATTCATTGCTTTTAACTTTTGTTATTAAAATTTTATTTTCTCACCAGCCTTGCCTCGTTAGCTTATCTATGATCTCTAGCTTAACCTCTTAAGTCAACTGGGAGACCCATAGCACCAGAGGAGGTCAGATTTTCAAGGGTCTTAAAGGTCTGCACACCTCCATCGTGCAGGCTGGAAACTCTGTTTTGGACTGGTGTGTGCAATGTTTTTCCAGCTGGGAGGAGTACTAAAGTGTGCAGTATCCGGACTGTGCTAGTTGTAAAAGCATGCATTGGAAGTGACTGTTCTCTTCTTAACTCCTTCACCATCCAAGATGATAGAGAAGAAGCCCAGACTCTTCTGAGTCCCTTCCAAAATGGATGCTTGTTCTAAGGAGGACGCAGTTCCCTGAGATTGTTGGCAGGGAGGGTTCTTTGTGTGCTTCACTGACAGCAGAAGGATATCTATCAGTAACCTTTCTGACTATGGCAAGAGGGCTCTGCTATCCAAATAGTGTTCCTTTCCTGTGCTTTCTTGCTTCCTCTCTCTGCTCTGTACAGTTCTTAGAGTTGGGACTGGATGGCCATAAGTCATGTCATGCACATTTATTTCAAACTAATTTGGTATGTATGGTTTTGGGTGCATCTGGTTTTGTCAGTATAATTATTTTTCTTTTTAAATCAGGAAAGAAGGGCTGGGAATTTAGCTCAGTAGCATAAGTGCCTGCCTGGCAAATGCAAGGTCGTAAGTTCAATCCCCAGTCGTTAAAAAAGAACAAAACAAAAGAAAAAAATCAGGAAAGAGGCTCTGGGGATATAGCCTAGATGTAGAATGCTTGTCTAGTGTGTACAAGGCCTTGGATTTGCTCTCCTGCAGCACACCTGCACACACACACACACAATCACACATTCACACCTGGAAACCATTCACCCCTGGACAGCAGGAAAACCACCAATGGTTTTGAAAAAGGTTTTTAAAGCCTCTTTCTGCGAAATGCTAGCTCATCTTTTCAAGGGCATTGGATTGCATGACAGTAGTAAAGACAGAGGGAGCTGATCCAGGTGCTCAGGAAACTGTGGGAAACCTTGGTGAGAACAGTGACCTGGCCGGGCTGGGCTTGTGTGCTTGACTTCCCTTCACAGCCTACCGTTCTGCTCCTGTTTTCTGTTCCCAGTCCTCTCTGTCCCACCAGACCATTCCCATCTTTCACAGCCTACACCCATGGGGAGCTGTCCCTGGGTGCTCAGCACGATGCTGGGCTAGTAGGGTGTCTGCTCTGGAGCTCCCCCGCCACCAAGCAATGCCATGTCATCGCTTTCCATGCCTGGACATCCATGAGAGGCTTCGTCAGGACAGACTATGACTTTAATTTTTCCTACTCTTTTTATTCTTTTACTTTCGTCTTTTTGATGCAGGGTTTTGCTATGCAGTTCAGGCTGGCCTTGAGCTCACTATGTAGACCGAGCTGCCCTCGAACTTACAATTGATATTCCTGCCTCAGCCTCCCAAGTGCTGGATTAACAGTCATGGGCCAACAAGCCAGTTCCTGTTCCTTTTAGACACAGCCCTTTGTGAACATTTCATTCCTGAAAAAACTTTATTTACAAAGTACCATTAGATTTCTTTCATAAAGATTAGGGATGTTAAGAAATTCTTACAGAAATAATGAGAAAGTGGGAGGTAAAATTCAGCAGAGTTACCTGCCTCTAACTCCAGTGATGTTTCTCTTAAAAGAAGCTTTGCTTCAGAAGAGATGGAGATGTAAATGAGTGCATGTGAATCTGTCTTTTATAAAATTTTGTGCCACAATGGGTGATTGATGTGGAAATGTCATGTGTGGTGCTGTGGCTTCATGGTCATGAGTTTAATTTAGATTAAACTGGTTGTGTGTCTTGGGCAGAGTTCTTAGTTCCTCCACATCTAAGTTTCCCACATACAAACAAGGAATAATGCCCGTAGCTAGCTCATAGGGCCATTTTGAGAAATCCATGAGACACAGAACTAGGACAGAGCCTGGCACACACCATTATGGAGATTATTGGTGGTTTAGATAAGACATTGTAAGATAAAACTTTCTCAACAGCAGTGACATCTCAAAGGGGCAGAAATTGTTTTTCTGGGCGTGTTAAAACTCCCCCTTTTCCTCTCCTCCCTCTTTTTCTCCCCCCCTCCCCTCCTCTCCCCTCCTCCCTTTCTCTCTCCTTCCTGCCCCTCCCCCTTGCCTCTCCTCCCCTCTCCCCTCTCTCCTCTTCCTCCTCTCTCGGTCCACACTGAAACATGCAAGCACGCACACGCACACACATGGAGTATCTGAAACATTACAATTTCATGGAGGATGGCAAATAGGAAACTCCTTATGGGGTTGACAATGGGAAAACATTAGGGAACCCTACTGTACAGTAGTGGATTTGCTTTTACCCTTAAATAGTTGTTTTCCCTGCCTTTCTGCTCAACTAACACATACTAATGCTGCTTTTGAGGTGTAGCTAGGGAGGTAACCCTGCAGTCTAGAGACACAGGAATGAAGCCTTGGTTTGAAGGTAACTGTGAGCAATGATTTTCAGTGGACATTTCCTATATCCAAGCTGTTTTTTTTTTATTTGTTTATGTCTGTTAAATCTTTTTCTCTTTTGTCCTACTTGGCTGCCATATGTGTGGTCTAGAAAACAGTACTGGACACAGGAGGTACAAGAGTTTTCACAGCCAATGAAAGTCACCTTTCTTGTGGGACCAGGTTTTAGTTTTCAGAAATAGGCTGCGGGAATCGGCATAATAATGTGGGAAAGGCTCATTCACCAAGACTCGACTGCCTGTTTCTCAAACAGCTTGGTGACAATTTGGTTGGACTTTTCTATTTCTGCCAAAGTTCCTCACATTAAACACCTTGGATAAGGCTTTATGGGCGTCTCTTCTGTAGATTCATTGCATTACCTGCAAGAACGTCCCTCCCCCTTGATGCTGGCCAGAGGGGGCGCACCCGGTGAAGCAGGTGCGCTTGCTCGCCTGGGACTGTGGCTAAGACAAAGAGTCAAAGGCCAGATGCGCTCATCTCTGGAAACCCTTCCTGCAAGAGTACACTTCGTGTCAGAGCATCAAATTTATTTATTTATTTGTTTATGAATTAATTAATTTTTGAGACAGGGTCTCTCTATGCAGTTCAGGCTGGCCTTGAACACACTTTGTAGCCCGGGCTGGTCTCAAGCTCACAACAATCCTTCTGCCTCAGCCTCTCAAATGCTGGGATTGTTGGCATGTGCTACCATGCCTAGCAGCACACCAAACTTAAATGTTCACACTGTGAATATTTATTTTAGAAAGAATGATTGTATCCTTTTACCTCTCCCAGAATATACACATTATAGACATATAACACTGACTAAAACATTGAAGTATTTTTTGAAGGTTTGAAAGAAGTCTGATATTTTAAAAATTGCCTAAGTAAATAGCAATGCACTCTTCTTATTGGATACTAACCAATCAGTATTATTTATGTGAATATTTAAAAGTATAATGGGAAAATGTTGCCAAGATATGTTAGTAAAAAAGGCTACACACGTTATGAAATTATAATAAACTGTCTATTTTCATTAAAAAGCAGTTGACTAGGTAAATAAATGTTAATAATTCTATTACTTTGCTACATTTGCATATGTGATTTACATCAAAATATATTTATCTTTTTTACATTAAGATTGTGTTCACTTTTATTTCCATCCAAATGTTTTCCCCGTGTAGTTTCTGAGCATTACGCTCTACGTATCTATTACCTCGCTAATCGTAATCAAGTAATGAAAAGTATTAAACATAAAAACAGTTCTTTCAGGCCATGGTTTTCTACCCCACATTTCCCAATGTTAGTTTCTCAAAGGCAGCGAGTAACACAAAATGCTTCTTAACTTTTATTTAACTTAAAAAAATAAAACTCATTCCAAACCCACCACCCAGAGACATTAACTATAGATATTATGATGAACATTGCTTTAAACTATGTCACTCATGCATACTAATTGTGTTAGAGGGAGAAATAACTTTGTAATATTAATGCTACATTTCTTTTAAAACCAAACATATCCTAACATGAGATAAGTAATGGTAACTGTCTATCACAGAAGGCTAAGCTGCCATAAATATTATTCATATGAATACTTCAAAGGTACAGGAAATATTCTTAATATTCCCTTGGTGAAGCACTATATGAAATTATGAAACCAGAATAAAATGCTTACTTTTGATAAAAGGGTATTTATTTCATGAGTCATAATAGAGACAATACACACACACACTCATGCACACACTAATGCACACACACACACACACACACACACGCACGCATGCCCACATAAATCACAGCAATTGGCTCACATGACTATGGAGACAGAGAAGTCCCACGATCTGCCATCTGCATGCCAGAGGACCATGAGAGCTTTTATTCATTCTAAATTTGAAGGCCTGAGAATCCAGGGGGCTTCTGGCATAAATGCTGGGATCCAAAATGTCTTGAGAACCAGGAGCTCTGATGTCCATGGGGAGAAGAACGGCTGTATCAGCTCAGGAAAAGAGAGAAAATCCATCTTTTGTCTTTTTGTCCTTCTTGGGCCCTCCACTGATTGAATGATGTCCACTCACGTGGGTGAGGGGACTCACCTTACTTTGTCTGATTCACATGTTAGCCGCCTCGAGAAACATCCTCCAGAACACACCCAGAAATAATGTTTAGCCAACTATTTAGCCATCCTTCAATCCAGTCAATTTGATTCATAAAATTTACTATTGCACCATCTAAAAATGTATATTATTACATAGCATAGAGAAAAATGTATTTATGATATATTACAACCCAAGAGACACGTCAGTGGTCAGACAAGAAGCAGGTCTTGCTGGCTCTTTGGAAAGGGGCTCCTAGAGACGGGCACTACAGAAAACGGGAGAGGAGACTGCAGCATGGGAGGGGGAAGGAAAGTGTTCGATGCCGCTACACTTTCAAATAAAACAAGCACGATGATCTGTCTACTGGTTTTGGCAACAAGGAATGAGGGAAGACGTATTCTATCAGCTTTATTTAAATTACCCTCACTGTTTAAAGTTACTGAAGCCAGGCAGCTCCTGAGAATGAAGCAACTTCTTCCTCTCTCCAACAGAAAGACTTTTCATGATACAGAACCAAGAAATTCCCGAGACAGGTCTTCCAATAAGAAGGCACGTTTATCAATTAACCCGACAAGGGAGAAAGCAGAGATACTGCAGTGTCGAGTGGTACAAAGTTTTATTCCTTCTTATGGACCTAATGACGTCATTTTAAAATCAATTTCTCACAACCTACAAATAAAGGAGAGCAGCTATGTCCAAACTCCTAGTTTATATAACTACATGTTAATTAAAGCTTTAAAAAATAGCTAACCTTGACCAAACTACATGCTTATAAGGGGTAAACTCTTAACAAATACAAGCACTTAGCTAAGTCTTTTGCTGTCATCCTGATAGCTTTCAGCATTCTATTAGTTTTTAATGTCTTCAGAGTTACATGTGAAGACTATAAGGCTCAGAGTGGTTGGGTGATTTACTCGGAATAATAGAACTGAACTGTTGTCATTGGAAGCTGGGGTAATTCCTGGCTTTTGTGTCACAGGTGAATCAGAGAAGACCCTAAAGTGGATGCCATGATTCCCTGAGAATCAGTGTGTGGAATACTTTCCGTAACTCCTAACGTGTGAGAGCTGTAAGAGCAATGTGCTGATGGTGCTCCAAAGAATGGATGAGCCAACCCGAACCCCTTCTTCTAGTAAAATTGTTTGGTTCCACTCACCTTTGATTTTCCATCCTTGTGCAAGCAGTCTATGGAGATGTTTCAGACTATATTCCATTCTCGGGAAAGGTCAGAATGGCTCAGCAGGTGCTAGTGAGAAAATCAAGGAGGACAAAAGGTAAGATTCGGAACACACCTTTGTGCTGATCGTTCTATGGTGAAACCTCAGTGTGACATTTATAGGTTTCACATAGAATTTCATCTCATATTGAACTTTAACCTCATACAGAAGAGAGAGGAAGAAGTGATATAAAGGATTCAAGATAAGAGCAGCATCAGCAGTTAGAGCAGAAATGTAATTAGCAAATCTGCCTCCTAATCACAGCCAAGGAATTATCAGTGGGCAGACGCTAACCACCCAAAGGAGCCACCAAACCCAGAAAGGAAGCTGAAGCTGCTTATGGCCCTATAACAGAATCTTGATGAAGTTTTAGAATGTCTTCTGGTGTTTTTTTTTTTTTTTTTTTTTCCTGCATGGGCCAATAGAGCCATTTTTATCTTCACTGTGGCTTTCTGTGTCCCAAGAAACAGCCTTGCAATTTCACAGTTCAGGACATCTTTTCATCTGTGCATTGCTAGCCAGTTGCAAGGGTATGTCAAGGGAGGAGAGGTTGGAACGCCAGTCTTAAGAATGACTTGTGCTTCTACATTTAATGTCCAGCACTGTGTTTTTCCCACATAAATCATACTGTTCCAGTGAGGGAACAAGTTATATACCTTTTCCAAAGATGTTTTCCCAACTAATGATCCTGTGTGACTTAAAATTATACTGACAGAAAAACAACTGCAGTGACTTTCAAACAAATGATAAAATCCCATGGATAATATCCTCTAAATAACTCAGAGATGTGAATGAATGAATCACATATCATCGCAGACAGCCATTTCCTCAATGGATTTTACCTGATGGAATCTCATCAATTTCAAATTGGGGAAAAGCTTTCAATGAAACAAGCTAAGCTGGCTCTAGAGCTTACCCTGTGTCCTGAGGGAAGATGGCTGTGAATATATATATAGAATTTCCCAATTTCTAGGAGCTCTGGTGATCCAAGTGTCTTTTCTATGCACAGAAATGTATTTTGTGAAGCAACACAGTGATATTAGGGCCTTTCAACATTTCTTCCTGTTAGTTCTTCTTAATTTGGGCTGACTTTTTCTAATGAGTTGACATCCGACAATGTCTTAACAATATTCCCTTAGACTTTTATTTCTTTCTCATTTACATGATGTGACAGAAAGTTGTTCACTATGGAATCAAAGATCTTAATAAACCAAAAGGTAGCTCCTGGGATGTTCTAGAATGTAAGAAGTTGCATCAGATAGGTTTTTAAAATAATGTAAAGCCTTTTATATTTTGCTTCTAGTTCTATGACACTGGTACCTGTGGGGAATGCGTGTGCGTGCGTGTGCGTGCGTGTGTGTGTGTGTAGTGGATATCTTTTTTTCTCCCAATCTGGAGCAGGTCTTAAATAGGCAATTCTATTGTCTTTGTCATCTGTCATTCCACCTGTCAAGGAATTTAACCTGCTTTTAGGTCTTTCTTAGGAAAGAAATAACCACAACAACATTTTATGAGTATGCTGAAACTTGCGAAAGAGAAATGATTTCACAAAACCAAGCACCCTGTCCACACGGACTCCGATTACATCGCACCTTCTAATGCTCCTTATTCATATATGGAATACAAAATAAATCTGGTCATGTTGTTTTTATCATGTCAGTTACACTTGTCCCTCCAAGAAGACTACAGTACTGTCCCCTGTATAGAATGGACAAGCCAACCATAATCCTTTGCTTCTAGTAAACTTGTTTGGTTCCACCTGCCAGAGTGGATGACACACTAATAAATGATATTTGAGGTAGTGCAGAATAACATTGCTCAATAAAGATTTATAATAGATGTAAAAGGCTCTAAGTGACATAGTTGCTTTAGATATCTGATCCATATTTAGAGCAAATAAAAGACTTTACCTATATTGTAGAGCTAGGGCTTAGGGTGAGAAACATAAAATAAAGACTCATCCCTTCTTTGCCACTTATTGGTTAGATGATCTTCATGACCTTATCTAATGATTGTGGATGGTCCTTTGTTCAGATGCCACATGTGGCTGTTACAAGGGTGCAAGAGATGAGAACTACAAATGTTGGTGCTCCATGAAAATCCAAGTGTCATTACTGGCTGTAAGCTCTGATGCTTATGGGGACCTTTGAATAACCACAGAGTTAGTTAGGTAATACAGGAGAGAAAAGAAGAGACACAGTGAAGGCAGGAGCAGGTAAAGAGATGGGTTGGCACCAGGTTTTTGTTTTTTTCAAATATAAAGAATTAAAGAAAAAGGCTCAATTAAACAGGCCGTATCTACAAACACTTGTTTGGCAACTGTTACATTTCAGGAATGTCATGCTATATTAATCATGATAATGATAAGAACCACCATTATATGAAAGCCTTTTAAGCCATGTCGAGTGGTGTATTGGGTATGACCATCACTAGATGGGGATAGTAGTATTCTTATTTTACAAATGAAGAAATTAAGGAGAAGTTGAGCAACTGCCCTAAATTTACCGGACAATGAGAAGCAGGATCTTAATAAACCAAAAGGCAGCATACCTTTTTTAGCTGTAGGGAAAAAGAAAATATACCAAGAGGGCATGGACCTAGGATCATCTCCTGGGTCATTTACACACTCTCTGTCTTTCTATTCTGTGGTTTCATGTTCTGTGAGAACAGAATGCACGATGCTTCACAGCAGGTGGCCCCTGTGGGCACCAGTTTAGAGATCCTTCAGTTGATGCTGATGGTATGTGTTAGATCAGAGCAGGGTAAGCTCCTCAGCTAGTTTTCTTGAAGTATACAAGAAAGGCTGGTGATAAGGCTAATCCTTGGTAAAACACATGAAAAATCTTACACATACAATCCGAAGGGTGTATGAATAATGGGAGTAAGGCAGCTGGGTTCAGGGAGCCAAGACCAACAGAGAAAGATGGCACAAGAGCACTTAGAGACCAAACAGAACCCAACTTCTGGTGATCTGTGTCCTGGGAAAACTAGCATTTCTCATCAACAGAGACTCAGGCAAACCCCAGCATATCCTGAGAGCCTGTGTCTCAGGTTGTATGATGATTTCTACCTACTTTGTAGAATCACCTGGTCTTAGAACCAGCCAGAGCACTTGGGAGACCCTGACCCCTGGCTGGAACAAGGCTAGACCCCAAAGGCCTTCACATGGAGAATAGCTTGGTTTAGCTCTGCAGGTGACTGGCAGTTCTGTAACTGTGAGTCTCTTGGACTCCAGAGAGCTATGCACACTGAGCAATCCAGGCATAGTACCAAGGCTTGGGCTTTAAAGATACAGTGAACTGACAAACAGCCTGCTTCCAAGGGGGGTGATAAGATGCAAGAGTATTCATGGTGACACCAAGCCTAGCTATAGAGACACGGCCCAGGACTGGGGAAGAGCAAGCTTATATTTTCTCTTTCCCTACAACTAAAAAGCAAGCAAGCAAAGAAACACAGAACTGCACTCCAGTGCTCCATCCCACTGAAGACATCCAGAGAAGTTCAACCCCGCCCTTTCATTCTGAGCTTGACGAACTGCACATTTCTTGCATTCACCGACATGACTGTGCGGTACAGACCCTTGACAGAGGGCAGGCATGGTCTCTATAAAGTACTCCTGAATTTGGGACCATAGCTGTGTCCTTCACACAGCTGACCACTGTTCCGCAGAGCGGGGGTGGGGGGACTTCTTTTTGCTATCACGCTTTACTGAACAGGACCCTTCACTGTCTGTGAATGAACATTTAGCTTATTTCAAAATCATCTCTAAGCTTCTAACCCAAATGGGAGTCTAAGTCAGAGCCATTGCCTGTCTGAGTCTTCGCCAAGGACAAGTCATGTTACACACACAGAAGATTGGAGGCTCTGTGCTGGAGAAGAAGCAGTTCTTTTACAAATGTGTAGACTTTTGTTTTACCCATCTGGGTCTCAGTTCACTCATCTGTACAATATGAGGGGTAGATTTAATCCTCCTGAACAAGCTGTGAGACTATTAACATATAAATCAATGCATTTGTATATAGCACGAAAGCATTTTGAATTATGGATGTAGGTAACAATAGAAATGTTTAGCTGCTATTATTTTTCATTCCAGATGTCTAAAATATGCAATTAATGTATGAGTGATATATTACTTCTGGACTTTTTGTGTGCCACTTGGTCATGATGGACATCTTTGGAATAGTGCATATGTCATTCATATAAGTGTATATGTCAATTCTCTGTTAGTATATTGATTGTTGCTGTCTAGGGTCATACAGACTAAAAAATATTTTAGGTTATTCCCTCCCCCAGGAGTGATAGAATTCAGGAAACTTCCCCTCTTGACTTTCTTGCACAATTTTTGATATCATACAATGACCAGTGGCATCTCCCCCTAGTTCTACACAAACAATCATCAGCAAGACTAACTGAACCCTCCTGTAATACTCCATGATTCTTCTGTGAGGGAAAGAACAGACTCTCATCTGCTGCTACATTAAATACTCTGAGAGGAAAATAGCTACAAAGTGCTCTTCAAACCCAAGGCATTAGAATGGCTGATGAACATAGCCTCATCACGGTGACACCCCCAAGAGAAGAATTGTGACATTGATACTGAAAAAGAAGTACAGCACAGCAGAACTGTGCAGATTGCAGCCACTGTGGAATGTGTTTGAAACATGTTCCAGGGATGAGTGAAAGTGCTTGTCATGTTAGTTGATTACAATGCACGCTGGAAAGAAGAATCCAAGATCCCCTGCGGGACTTATGCCCATGTTTTGTGGAGCTGGGTTTGCTTCCTTCTCTAAACTCTCCACTCTATTTAGCTATGTGCATAGGAGAGAGAGAGTGCGTGTGCTTTTGGCTCAAACTGTGTCTTCCTTTTAGACAGATTCCTTCACTGTTACATGCTTGTACTGTTGTCTATAGTTTTATTTCTTTACTCCAAGTACACTGTAAACCTTTGTGATCACTGATTACCTTTGTGCTTCTCAAATTTCTTTCTTTAGCTCTAAGAAGGGCACTGAGCATAAAGTAGATGCTCATAAATATTTATTGACTAAATATATTGATTCAAATTTTATTTTTTAAATGAAAAATTTAAGATTCTATGAAATATCAGATATAAAAAAGGTATAAGGATCAACATGATGAATCACTACAAATTCATGATGGGTGCTTTGGGCCTTCCAGATGCCTCTCTCCTTTTTTCTGAGGGAATTCACTAAACTAAGCTTGATGCTCAGTGTTTCTGTCTTTACTTTCTACGTTGCTCTTATCATCTTCATGACATATATTTGTAATCTTTAGCAAAAGCTACAATACTATTTTTGCTATTTTAAAAATGTACAAAATATCATACTATATTCTTTTGAAACTTGCATTTATAATCAGAAGTACACTCGTGAGATAAATTCATATTACCATATATCATTCTACCATATATATTAGGGAATAACCTAAAATATTTTTTAGTCTGTATGACCCTAGACAGCAACAATCAATATACTTATAGAGAATTGACATATACACTTATATGAATGATATATGGTAACTAGAATGATCTTTTTCTCTGCCAGATGGCATTTAATTGTATGACTATGTCATAATTTACTTATCCATTCTTGTCTGATGGAATTACACACAATGCTGCTAGGAACACTCTTAATTCTGTGGGGGACATATTCTGGGGAGTTAAATTGCTGGGTCTCAGGGATGTATAATCTCAACTTTACTGGGATGCTTAAGGAGAGTGATCCATTGCAATTGTACTATTTACACCTCCATCAACCTGTATTTATAAAGCTTCTGTTCTCTAGTGTTAGTGTCTAGGCACTGACTTGTGCAAGAGAGTAGTCTTTGGTACCAAGGCCTTCTGGAATGTGCTAGGGTCTGTTCGAGGATTAGGACTCTGATTGCCCTGAGCAGATTCCTCTTTTTCCATGGTCACTGTACATGCTGAAGCGACTGTGAATATGCAAGTTCTACCTCCTAACCCTCATTTGTCTGTGGCCATTCATGTGAACACATGTCGCACCAAAATAGAAGGCTGCCTTCAACGGCGAAGCTTACCTTCCTCTAGACGCGGTCTGTGTTTGCAGGGCTGATTGTGGTCTTTTTCGTAAGCTCCTGATTTCCTTGTGTTTGACATCCCATTCCAGCCACTGGAGGAGGGCTATTCTTGCTTGTGTATTGCTGTCTTGCTGTTGATGATACTCGTTGGTGCCTTGGCAGGACTTGATCACATTCTTTTGGTCAACTAAAGGAACAGCTGTTTCAATATAGCCAGCTCTGCGTATCTCAGCAAATAGGGCTGAAGAAGAGGTCAGGGAATGATTGAGGCAAGGAAGGGGCTTTGTTTCTTAGGAGAGAGAGCACAGCTTGGTGGTCTCCCACAGGCCGAGTCGAGCACCCCACTGGGCTATGACTCTGTCAGTCCCAAGCTATGAGCTTCCCATTATCCTAGGATAGAGACCCAGTACTTGCCTTATGTGGACCTTGAGCTCTTCTCACTGCTGTGTCTACCCCCAGCTCTCACATCTTCTCATCTTGTTATTCCTTTCAAAACAAAGCTTACTCTCCTCACTTCTTTTGAGTGTCCTGCTCAATTTGTTGTTTGGAATTCGTTCTCAGGTTGGAAACCTGAAAATGACTCCCCCAAATCCCCACTGGTAATAACATTAGCTATGTAACCAAAGATTTTCAAACTCTTCAGGTCTTTCCTGGAATCTGGTCACATTCAGTACATACTGAATTTCTGCATCCAGGTGGAAAACTTTTTCATGGCAACTGTTCCTGAGCACTGAAATTAAGCTTCCACCTGCTGTGAGAAACTGAAAGAGTAAGTAAGTTTTAAAGTGTACAATAGAAATTATGAAATGGGAAGGAATTATTCGAAGGGAAAAAGGAACTAGGGTGGGTAAATGACGAAAGGGTCATAGGGAAAAGGGGAAAAATGCAAGTCACTATTTGTATCTTTTAGTTCATTAAAAAGGAAAGTTTGTGTTAATATCAATTGGAGAAATTTTTATGCCCATATCTTGTACCCTGAACTACTTTAAAGACAACAACATGTAATGTACTAACTATTGTCATTCTCCTATTATTTTGTTGTGAAATTTTGTTTTACCTTTTTCTCATTAAAAAAAGCTTCTAGAGTAGTGTGGTACAGTAGATTTGAAATCTCAGAGTCAGATACACAGAATTTCTTTTCCAACCTTCCTGTGCATGAATGCTGTGACCATTGCTTCTCGGCCTTTGGGTAAGATCAGTGCTTGGCGGAGCACTGTGGTCATGGTTTTCATTTGTAAAATGGAGGAATTAAGTTTTTATCAGCCTTTGTGGTATTACACAAATCATTTAGCTCGGAGCCAGTGTTCTTTGTTGATCTTCTAGTGTATTTATGACAATATTGTCATAAAAATTATTGATAATAAGAATCCTTCAGAAATCCATGGCAATGACTATTTGTCACATTCAGGAGTGATTTAGCTGAGCTTTTATAGCAAGGAAAAAATATGCACATTTTTACCTCTGGGAATAACACCTTTGCCTCAGTCAGGTATTCTGGGGAGGGTTTGGACCTATTTACCTCTAGGGACTAAAGGTTGTAGTTTATTTTTTTCTGATCTTAAGGGTAATATGATAATTGAACTAATAGGATAATTAAAATATAAAATGAGAACTTGTGATAACGCTAGGACAGTAATTTGTCATAGCAGAGAAGATGCTCAGATGTCTCTGTGTGTCCCCAGGGATGCCCTGGAGATCCTAGGTTCACATTTTTGATTTTAAAACTGCTTCTGGCAAAGCTCTCTTTGCCCTGGGACATTTGGTAATTTTATTTCCACTGAGTCATCAGTAGCTGATGAAAGTTATCTTCTGCCTCCTGCCTACAGATTTAGCTTCACAACAAGCATTTCAGGTGCTGTTTTAGAGGTATGGAGCAGAATCCTCCAGTGGGAGGGGAGGGCATTCACTGGTTCAGGTCTTATTTTAATTCCTGCTCACTGAGGTGGAAAATGGGCTGCTTGTTCAAATTTACCACCTTGTATGATAATTCATGAGTATATATATGTGCATGTTCATTCACATGCATAGAACACACACCCACCCACACCCACACACTCCACAGGAAACCAGAGCCTTGAAAGGTAGTAATAGTAAAAAAGTATTAGCACCAGGTCCTTAACCATACAGGGCCATTAGCCCAGCTTCATTTAATGGTGACAAATTCTGCTAGATTTGTCATGGACATTAGGTTTAAAATTATACCCAAGAACTTTTCAACCTTACTCATTTTCTGTCCAACTCCTAAATAATGAGAGAAAATGATAATACACATTAGGTAAATAATTTATTTCCTAGGCAATTCTCAGACTTGAGTATTACTAAACCAGTAATTTTAAAGAAGTAACTGTAGAACTAGAGAAAGATTTGCACTAGTCAGTAATTACTTAGAACACATAAATCAATTTTGAAAGAGAGAAAGAAATGATAATAAAGAGTTTTACTAGATCAAATGAAAGTTTCAGGTTTTGTGCAAGAGACACTTGTAGGAATTACTTTAATGACCTACATGTCCATTTCCAATGGGAGCAGATAATGAATTGTGGGGAAAAGGATTCGGCTGGAGTCTTAGCAACACCCAGGTGTGACCTTAAGTTGGCCTTGAATTACCTTTTAACAACAAGCAGGTGACTTGTAATCACAGTGAGGGTTGAAAAGTACTGGGCTTAACAGATTTTTGTTACTCTTTAAACCATCAGAGCTTTTCCCATGACTTTCCTGTTAGCTGTTAGTGACGCCCAGCTACCCCTGCCTATGACGTCCTATAAGCTACCTAACAATAAGACAAAAGAGAAACTTCTACTATACCCCTCGTCCTCAGTGAAGCCTTCTCTGGTCACCCCCTTTCTCTGAAGCATGTATCTAGGAAGCATTTGGGTAGCAGGACCAAAGAGTATAACAATGGCAGCATCTGTCATATCCCAGTCCCACAGAAGAGGTAATAAAATGTAGTTGTTAGTGTTATGAACTCTACCACAGACTGCAGGGCCCAAGTCCCACACCTTCACTCATCATTCAGAGATTTTTGGCAAGGTTCTTAACCTCTGTGGGCTTCAGTTTCCTCATATTAAAATAGCAGTGGTAAAACCTATCTCTTAGGTTGCTATGAAGATCCAGGGACTATTACTTAATGAATACGAACAATGATGCCCAGCATGTAACAGCACTTGAAAAATGGCACTTTGGTATTATTGAGGGAAGAAAGTATATTAGTTCCTTTAAAATTCTACCAGTGGAGATTGCAAGATGGCCGACTGAGTGGCAGCACAAGAAAGCCTCTCCGAGGAAGAAAAAAATAAAAACTCAGACGCTGGAATCTGGCAACATGGAGAAAGCCAGACAAAAGGAGGGAAATTCTCACGACCCAGGAAGAAACTGAGGAAAAAGAAAAAGAAAAAAAAAAAGAAGAAAAGGAAGCATGGACAGAGGGCTGGAGCTGGGCAAGCCCCCGATCACTGTACCTGCACGTCTTAAAGTCAGGTGACTCAGGATCGAGCTGAGATCGCGGCCCTGCTGAGAGCGGGGTGTTGATGAGCTTCAGACCCTTAGCTGGAGGAGGCGCTGAGGCGGGGAGTGGAAATAGCCAGTTGAGCTGCACGAACTTTGGTGAGTGACAGGAACTGGATTTCCCAAACTGGGAGGACTGGCTGAGCGACATTTTGGAGTTGGGCAGGGCCGGCTTGAATCAAAACCTGAGGCGGCATCTGCTGATGACTCCTAGTCCAAAGCAGATTGGTGGGATCTGCTCAGGCAGGGCCATGCCCCTGGTTGAAACCCAACAGCCAGGGACAAGGCTTTTCTTGTTGAAGCATAAGCTGGTTGAGGGAGGAGCCAGCTCTCAGCGTGCAACTTGCAGATTCGCACAAGAAAGTGGACCAGGGGGCAGTACTTCCCTAGCAAGTGCATTGCAGAAAAAACTGTAAGCAATAGGAAAGACCCAGAGACCACCACCACCCACCTGTCTAAAGGGGGCTGGAAGCATGACAAGACAGAGAAAGAGCAAAAGGTCCCCAACTGTGGAACCAGGGAAAGTGAGTCCAACAGAGGTAAATGCAGAGGAGGTTGAGAGCAGCAAACCTGTAATGTCAGAGACAGCCTCATCGGAAATAAAGAAATACATCTGTGACCTCATTGTCAAATTTAAATCTGAAATTCTAACTCAGGTGAAGCAAGATATAGGAAGATTAACAAAAGAAGTCCTGGGTAATCCTCAAGTAGGCACAAATGAAAGAATAGGGGAACCCAGAAAAAGGAGAGAAGCCTTTGATGAAGAATATAAACAAAATCTAGAATATATGAAACAGATGTAAAGAGAGTATCAGGAAATTAAAAACTCCATTGAAAGCTGGCAAAACCTTTTAACAGAAACTAAAGACAAACTTTCAAAACTTGAAGATAGATTAGCAAAGTATGATCATGAAAGGAAGGATCTCTTAAAAATAACAAGGAACCAGGAAGCAACGATACAAAGGCTAGAAGATGACAAGAGGATTTATAACCTAAGAATAAAATAAGTGAATGAAGATGCATCAAGAAATACAAATGAAATAAAAGTCTATTCACAGAAATAATTAAGGAAAACTTGCCAAACATAGGTAATGGAAGTGAAGTTCAGATAAACAAGGCATATAGAACTCCAGCCAGCTACAACCCAAACAGATCTACACCCAGACATATAATAATCTGGATCCCAGAAATCCATCACAAGAACAGAATATTAAAAACAGTCAGAGAAAAGAAACAGATTACCTATAAAGGAAAACTCATCAAAATCACAGCAGACTTCTCAATGCAAACCATCAAATCAAGAAGAGCTTGGAGTGAAATATTCCAAGCCCTGAAAGAAAATAACCTCCAACCCAGAATGATGTACCGAGCAAAACTGTCTCTCAAAATTAATGGAGAGACAAGATATTTCCATGACAAAGAGGAACTGGGACAGTTTGTGACCACCAATTCAACCCTGCAAAGAATACTGAAGGACATTCTAGAGAGAGAGAAGAAAATCACCAGTGTTCCAGGAATAATGGCAGAAAGGCCTTAAAGAAAGGGGCAGACAGTGGAATTAAGGAGAAAAGTAAACAAATAACAGAAAAATAGCATGGCAGAGATAAGACAGAGAAAATTGTTTTATCTTGACTGATTTTATCTTGACTGATTTATCACTGTTTTATCTTGACTGATTTTATTTGAATCTGGTATGCTTGAGAGTGTCGAGTCTGAGAGTAGGGGCAACTACTCTGAAGATGACAGGATTCAATAGGATACCCATTCTGGTTTGATTGTTAACTGCCTTTGAAGTCCTATAATGTCTCCAATGTTTAGATTTTATTAATAGTGTAAAGCAATGCTAAGTTTA
>PVLA01014469.1:0-30387 GCA_004027455.1 Hydrochoerus hydrochaeris | reverse complement strand
TTGGTTGGTTGGTTGGTTGGTTGGTTGGTTTTGTTTCATGATGCTGGGGATCAAACTGAGAGTCTTGCTCACACATAAAGAAAATGCTGCACCAATGAGCTACATACCCAGCCCTGTTGCTGTCTTCTGAAGATGTCTTCAGTAGTAGATACATACAATTTTGTCTAATCCCGTTGTGTACAAAGTAGTGGTAGGAAGTGCGAGGGGAGTGTCATAGCGCGTTTGTAGAGAAGGAATGGTCACACTGGACATTAGAAGGCATTAGAGAGGATGCGTCATATCTGTGATACCTGAGAAGGGAAAGCATTGAATCTTAACCTTTAGGAGCCAGCTAGGAAAGCAGGTAGACTCGAAGTAAGATTTTGAGTAGTTTTTTTTTAAATGTTCTGAGAAGGCCATTTTCTGAAAACTGTTTTTCTTATTTAGATGTGGTTTAGAAGACTCAATTCTCATTTCCTATGTGGCAGATAGTTACTGTCTTCTGATTCAGATAGCACATTCTTCATGGGGGACTTCTGATAGTTACACCAACCAGTGAGAGGTCTAGGACTTCAAGTTTTTAGGCAGCAGAGCATGTACTGTTCACTGTAGTTTTTTCTTAGTTTCTGGCACATACCTAGTCGGCATCGGAAAGTGGGATGTATTTTTGTCTCATTCACTCAGCTTTTGACTTTCTAAATTCCAAGTCATTTAGATTAAGATAAAAGATAAAGTGATCTGTAATTACTGTGTAATTAACCAAGGCACCTTCTTAATAACATCATTTTATCTCCATGCCTTAAAAAATAGACTCTGTATAGCTCATTGTGTACTTTGTCATTCCCCATATGAGGGTTTACTTTCCATGTTTCCCTCTGTTGAATGAGTTTTGCTAAATAATAACTTGCAGAATAAGGATAAATCAAGTGTTAGTTACCCCTGTGCCCTTCCTGTCTTCAGCTGGAATCAGTCCTCTGTATTTTAGTGATTGTGTTTGGATGGCTAGCAGTTTGAAGATTTGAATTTTGTTATAAAAATGTGTTTGATGTATCCACTACTTCCAACTTTACTTTGATACAATTTGTGTATTCATTGTTTTTTGTTGGGGCTTTTTTGTTTTTTGGGGTTTTTTTGTTTGTTTGTTTGTTTGTTTGTTTTAGAAAGAACCAAATATGTAAGGGACAAAAGAAACTTTTCTCAGTGCCGGGAATTAGTACAAGTGTACTCTAAGCCAGGTGCAGTGGCACGCAGGAGGCTGAGGGAGGAGGATCACCAAGAGTTCAAGGCCACCCTGGGCTACATAATGAGTGCAAAGCTAGCCTGAATTACAGAGCAAGACCCTGAAAAAGAGTGTAATTTATGAATGTGATAGAAAACTTGGGATGTTACAATAGTATTACAATAGAAAAATTGAAAATTCAGAAAGAAAAAAAAAGCAGTAACCTTAAATCAGAAATAATCTGTAATAGCGTTAGTCACTGACAACTTGAGAAAAACTATTTCATAGTTAATTATTTTATCCAGAGGGTAATTTATATCATCTCATTTTTCAGTATTTTGTTACAGTACTGAAATGTTTGTGAAAGTTTACTAGATTAATCTGCTTTTTTCATGTTCTGTCATTCCTTGAAATGAAAGCATTATGTCACTTAGCCTCAGTACTTTATGTTGTCTTATTTTTGTGGTGCTGGGGATCAAACCCAGGACCTGGCACATATTAGGCAAGTATTTACCACTGAGCTACACCCAGGCCCAGCTTTGCTATTTTAAATGTAGCCACTGAGAGTCCTCGGGTGCACTATGGTTGTTAGCTGTACTGTTGAGTTTTAGGTGACACTTGAAATGGCAGTATCTGCATGTTTTGTGTATTAACTATTTTTTAAAGCAAGTAAGGTTTTTATATAAACACTCAAGCAGATTGGGAGACGCATGTAGCTTGAGTGTGAGTTTTAGGAGGGTGGCGGTAAGGCAGGATCACAGAACCCAATAGAACTTGATATCCGGCTGAACTGGAAGGGGCTGGAGCAGTGTGGGGCTGGGCAGTCTTCTCTGTGCTCCATAGTTGGTGCCTGGCGTGAATGGAAACCCATCTCATACTGTAATGATGACTGTGGGCTGTGTTGGGCTTTGAAATTTGTTTTTTAAAGGAATCTACATTGGAGCTTGTTAAATTTAAGCTGCATTCTGATCTGCCCAATAGATACACACTCAGGTTCATGGTAATTTTTTAGTACTTTTAAGTGCAGTATGATAGGATGCTTGATTTTATGGGACCCAGGCCGTCTGTCTGTCGCTGAGTATTGATTGACCCAGGACCGGTGCCTGCAGAGCCCTAACTGTCCCACTTTACTGTGCCTTTACCCAGTTGTGTCTATCTAGGTTTTTGGGGGGGGGGTTCCCAAAATTTTCATTCTTTTTCCTTCCTTTGCCCCAACTCCAACATTATTCTAATTTTGACTTTCTAGGGTCTATAAGCATAAAGTAAACAATGAGAGGGATTATTTTGTACTAATTTTGGGGGGGACAAAGGGAAGTGTACACATCATAGGCTAGGAACTTACTGGCCTACTATTATTACTTTTTAATAAATGATGTTAATTCTCTGTATTCCCATTTGTTTAGGAAAAGTAAAAAATTCATCTCATGAATACAGGCAATTTTTTTAATAATTGTTGTTCTTGTCTTCTCCCCAGTGTTTGACCCTGTGCAGCAAAGCAATGGTTATGGAGAAGCCCAGCCCGCTGCTGGTGGGGCGGGAGTTCGTGAGGCAGTATTACACTTTGCTGAATAAGGCACCGGAATATTTGCACAGGTGAGCCGGGCACTGGGCGGCGTGTGTCATTCAGCTTTCTTTTCTTGGTATGACTGTATGTTTTACCTTTCCTGCCTCATAACTTGCCAGTATTTTTGTAAACATCTTTAAACCATACCCAGTACTTTTAACCATATGATGACTAAGCCAGTATTTTTTACTGATTTTTGACGGCTGAGTACAATAAGCACATCATATCCCAGTCGGTAACACATTCATTTCTGAATACACACATTTTTAGTACACACAGATTTTAATTTCATTTTGTAAAAGCTGGACACAGTGGTGCATGCCTGTAATGCCAGCGCTCTGGGATACTGAGACAGGAGGATTGCGAATTCGAGCTGACCCTGGTCGCTTAGACCCGGTCTGAAAATGAAGGCAGGTGCTTGGGATGCAGCTGAGTGCAGAAGCCCTGGGTTCAGTTTCCAGAATGATAGGGCTTGACCAAGTGATAGGCTCCCTGTGGGCAGTAGCGATGTGTGGTGTAGGGCAGGAATGGTGGCACGCACTTGTAGTTAGTCCTAGCCACTTGGGAAGCGGACCAGGAGAATCACAAGGGCAGCACTAACCTGAGCGAGTTGGTAAGGCCCTGCCTCAAAATGTAAAAAAAAGACCTGAAGCAGCCTTGTTGTTGTCAGTCGGGCCGGAGCTCAGACAGCTGCCACCTCCTGTGCAAGGACTCCGCTGCCGCCAGGGAGACCCAGAGCCCCGAGCTGCTGAGAAGTGGCCCCTCTGACTCACGGAGGAGCATCTGGCGCGCACCGTCCACTGGTGCTTTCCCCACAGCAAGCAGGAGGTGTGCGCATACTCCCTCTCCGTACCGGTGCTGCACCAACAGCGCCGGCGGCAACATAGAGCTTCAAAGAAACCGGCTCTGCAGAGGTAGCTCCAGTGCTCCCTGGCAGAATCCCTGATCCTAGGACCTGGGCGGGGAAGCTAATGGTTCACGTCATCTTTTTAAGTTCTCACAGGGTTGGAAAATGAATGCTACATGCTTGTGAAAATTTGTTTCTTCTGATGTGCAGAATACTCACAGTGACAATAGCATTGTTCACTACTTCGGCAAGAGTTGTAGAATTACAGTCTATTAAGGGTCTCCCCCCGCACAGAAATTGAAATGAAATTAGTGTATGTTGTGGGTGGTTCTGACAATTTTGTTCTTTCTTAAGTATAAAAGTGTGGTTCCTGTTAAGAAGGCCTTGCTTTTTTGTTGTAGAACACACTGACCATGTGAAGAATAAATACTGTATATCATTGCAGCTTCCTCTGGCACAGGCTGTTTAAAAGACTCAGTTTCCCATATCTGTAGGTCTTTTAAAAGTTAGGCTTTTGCCGTTTTGTCATGATTGGTATAACTTTGTGATGAGTCATGGGATTGGGGAGGGCTGGAGCTCTAATTCTGTTCCTTTATCAAAGTTATTCAGACTATTCTGAGTCTCTTGTATTTTTATAGAAATGTAAGAATCAAAATGTTAATCTTTATGAAAAATGATGGCATTTTGATAAGGGATTGGGTTTTCTGGTCTTTATTATTTTCTTCTAGTCATTTTTGGTTTTATTTTATTTTTAATTTCTTCAGGAAGGATGTGAGGCTATTTCATAAGTTTCTTTTCTAATAAAAGTACTTGGTGTTTAAAAAGTTAGGCATTCTAAAAGGTTTTGCAGTTTGTTGTATACTTTTGAACCTACGTGTGATGTTCTCTTAATCCAGCAGGTATTTGTGTATGTTTGTTATTTGGTTGGCAGTGTGCATGAATACATACCTATGTTATCTATGTAATTGTTAGGGCAATCTTAGAAAGTGCAAATACCGTAATTATCTCACAGCTTGGCTAGAAATTAATTCAGGAAGGTCACGAGATGACTCGGTAAGTAAACAAACTGTCTGTAGGCAGTCGTGAGGCCTAATTTTGGCTTTATTGCGAATCTAAAAAGTGTAAGTAACATACCCCTCCCCCTAAAAACAACTCACAATGAAAAGCTATGGTTTTCTAGGTACAGAAGCAGAGATGTACTGTTAATAGCATATGTGAAAGAGTTAGAGGGTAGATGGATTAACGGGTCTTTCAGTATCTCAGAGTGGGGCTCATCACAATATGAGTACAGTGTTAGCATTTTTTAAATATTGTAATAAAAAGAAAAAAATATTGTAATGACCAAAAAGTGCTAGAAAGTCTACATCGTCATGTTAAATAGCAGCATAGACTTGTTTTATACCTTCCTTAACCACCTTCCATCTTAATGAAAATACAGTTTGTTAGAAACTTTTCAGTAATATAAACAACACCATCATGACTTTCCTTAGACCTGCCAGCTTATAGCCTGCCAATAGCACATGAGAGAAACGTACATTTAAAAATATAGGGGAGTGGTTAAAAGCATGGGCTCCGGAGCCAAACTGATGGGCTTTGCTTTAACTGACCTGCTTGGTAGAACCCCTTCTGGCCCTCAGCTTGCTCCTTTTTCTTTTTTTTTTTTTTTAAAGGGGTCCCCCCCCCCTCAGCCTTCATTGCAGTGGTGTTCCCGCCTCAGGCCTCCCAAGTGTGGAATTACAGGCGTGCCCCACATACACTACCACATGCATGTTGAAAAAGTTCACTTTGTAGTTTTGATAACCTTAACTTAGAAAAATGTTATTACTACTTTACATAGTGCCAGAAAAAGTCTAATTTGTCATGTACTTAAGAGCAGCATAAAAATATTAATAAGAAATTTGGGGGGTAGGGGTTGCTGTTTGTTTTGTTTTCATTGTTGTTCTTGTTTTGGTTTTGGTTTTGGTTTTGGTTTTGGTTTTTTGAGACAGGGTCTCACTCTGTGGTTCATGCTGGCCTTGAACTCATGTAGCCCAGGCTGGCCTAAAACTCAGGGTGATCTACTGCCTCAGCCTTTCAAGTTCTGGGATTACAGGTGTGTGAGAAAGCCCAGCTTAATGAGAATTTTGCTGCTGAAGTAATTGTAAAATTTTTTACTTGTCTGAATTATTTAAATTATTTTATATCTAAACTTTTAAGATAAACCTTTAGAACTAGTAATCATTTAACTCTGTGTGGTGACATACCTGTAATCTCAGCACTCTGGAGGCTGAGGCAGGTGGATCACTTTGATTTGGAGGCCAGCGTGGGCTACTTATGGTTCAAGACCAGCCTGAACTACAGAGCAATAGCCTGTCTCAAAAAAAAAAAAAAAAGAAATTTGGAGCCCTAAGTAGTGAATAGAGCTTTGATCTCAAAACAAATCCAGGTCAATGAGTCTTTGTATCTAAAGAGAAAAATGATATTTATCTTAAAAAACCCATCTGTATTTAGAATGTACTTTTATTTCTTCCATTTCACAGAATAAAGATGTAATATAAATTAGGTGACAATAGCTAATGGTCGGCTACAGTTAGTGTGCCACATAGACTAAGCTTTCTATGTGTTACGCTTCAAATCCTTAAGAAAACCTATAAGAAGGTAGTTACTGTACCTATATTATAATCAAGGGAAGTGAATTTACAGATTAAAATTAAGTAACTTGCCCAAGATTATATGTCTCATGAGTGACAGAACTGATTCTGGATCCTAGTTTCAATTTTAACAGCAGAACTCTGTTGCCTTTTAGACTTGACAGTTCATTGATAATAGATAACTGTGAATCATTCTGTAGGTTTTATGGCAGGAATTCTTCCTATGTTCATGGAGGAGTAGATGCTAGTGGGAAGCCCCAGGAAGCTGTTTATGGCCAAAATGTAAGTTATTCATACATGTATTTTAAATGTGTTTTTGTGTTAATATAGAGATTTTTTTTTAATTAATCTTTTATTTATGAAAACAACTTGAGAATGTGAAATACACTATCATTTTCAAAGTAGTTACTCAGTACAACATATAAAAATTGTTTTACAAGGAAACAGATAATACTACTAAAGTTTTAAGAAATAACCTTGTGCTCATGAATTTCTTCAATATGATCATTAGAAACCACCAGAATGACTTTCAGTAGTTGTTAAATATGTTTTGAATTCTTAAATACTGATTTTGTATGAAAAGTGGTATAATACTGGGATAGGTGGACACAGGAGAAAATGGAATGTTAGATATCCTAGGTTTCAAATGCAGTATATGAACTTCTACAAGTGTGGACCAAACCTTATGTCATAGGAATGCACAGAAATATATACTCTTTGTGACTTAGAGGAAGGAAGACTTTGTAGGGATGTGAAACTTTAGTTACACTCCAGGATTTGACCTAAACAAAGAAATTAGAAGTAGAAAAATGGATGACGAACTGTGGGAGAAAGGAGTGTCAAGCCAGGTGACCACGCGGTGTCACAGTCCTCTGATCTCTTGCGTGGAGTGAGCGTGTTGAGCATGGTGATAGGAACAGCAGTCTGCAGGGGGTGTGATGTGGTGGAATAGGTCAGGTAAAGCAGGAAAACTAAGGAGTGAGCATTTCAGGATTGTGAGGACGTTAGGTAGGTGTGACAGTACTGTGCAGAATCATAAGACTTTGCATTTCCTCCTCCCCTTCCCTCCCTGCGCAGGACATTCACCACAAAGTGTTATCTCTGAACTTCAGTGAATGCCACACAAAGATCCGTCACGTGGACGCGCATGCCACCTTGAGCGATGGAGTTGTTGTCCAAGTCATGGGCTTGCTGTCTAACAGCGGGCAGCCAGAAAGGAAATTCATGCAGACCTTTGTTTTGGCTCCAGAAGTACGTTTACGTTTCACTTACCTGGTTCGGGTTGGTTGCCGTTTGCTTGTTGAACTAAAAGTGTCTTCTGATAGACTTAGATTTGCACAGTGCTATTCTTGAGACACTCTATTCAACCTATTGATATAATTTGTATGAACTTTTCATGTAGTACTCTTAACTATTTGGAATTAAATGTTAGATGATAACTAATGTGTACATAGATTACTAAGATTATAGAAATAATAAAAAATTATTTTGGTGTATGTAAAAAGTAATATTTGGGAAAAAAGGAAAAGTTGTGTTTATGAATCGGTTTCTTTCCTGTTGAGAAAACTTTCTTAGACTCTAATACTCTTTAGGTGACCCTTTTTAATTTATTTTACATTAATAACATGTTTAGCTTTGGAAAACTGAACTCATCCAGATTATTTCTCTGGTATTAAAATTGAAATTATGTATGCCGTATAACTTGTTATTTCAGTGTAATAACAATTTTATGGATATTCATGAAATACTTGCATGTTGCTTTCCTATAGGGGTCTGTTCCAAATAAATTTTATGTTCATAATGATATGTTTCGTTATGAAGATGAAGTATTTGGTGATTCTGAACCAGAACTTGATGAAGGTGAGGTTACTCTGAAGATAAAAGTGTTTTTATAAGTGTGAAAACTTTTACAAATTACTTCCTACATTTTCCTTTTATTGCTAATAGATTTTGTTGTGGTGGAGTGGAGTAAACTCTATTCTGCTTATTCTCTTCAGTTTTTTGAGAGAACAGGGAATATGGCAGTTGAATGACTTTGTAAATAATTTCTAATTTTTTGTGGTTCTGTACTATTTCCTTAAACATACGTAACACATAAAAATATGTGTGTTAGAAGTTAAGGAAACCCACTGGGGATATAGCTCAATGGCACAGCACCTGCCTGGCAAGAGCAAGGCCCTGGGTTCAATTCCCGGTACCAAAGAGAAATTAAGGAAACCTACTGGGCATAGTGGCATTTGCCTGTAATCCCAGCACTCAGGAGGCTGAGGTGGGGATCACTGTGAGTCTTTTGAGGCCAGCCTGGGCTACAAAGTGAGTTCAAGGCCAGCCTGAACTACATAGCAAAACCTTGTCTCAAAAAGACAAAAAAGAAACTATGAAAACCTTCTTTTAAAAAGATATCATGCGCTATGTGTTGTCAGAGTCAGAAGATGAAGTGGAAGAGGAGCAGGAAGAAAGACAACCTTCTCCTGAGCCTGTGCAAGAAAGTGCTAACAGTGGTTACTATGAAGCTCATCCCGTGACGTAAGAACAGGACTCCAGTCACGTGTGGACTGGACGCTTGGCTGCAGGGTCAGACCCAGGGCTGCTCGTGGGTGCGCTGTACTGCTAAGCTCCACCCTTAGCTTCTGGAAGGAAGTTTTCTATAAAACTACCTATTCAGCTGGTATTTGAGCACCTATTTTATATGTATATAATCAAGAAATGTGGGAAGAATTGCTTTGCATAATTTAAAGGTTAAACATAGTTTTCACTAAATACAGTGGTCAGTTACTAATAATGTAGGATGTGTTGGACAACACAAAGTGAGCATTTTATTACAAAATTTACTGCTGTAAAATACAGAGTTTGTGGTTAGCAGTCAGCATTCTTGATAATGCAGAGTGCTTGCCTAGCATGTTCAAACTGGTCCTGGGTTCCAGCCCAGTACCACAAAACATACTACTTAAAGATGTAGGACAGGCCATTGGAATATGACTGCTTGTGCCCATTTGATTGAAGAGAAAGTGAATTTTAACTTATTTGAACTGATCATTTGTAGTAACGGCATAGAGGAACCTTTGGAAGAATCCTCTCATGAGCCTGAGCCCGAGCCCGAATCTGAAACAAAGAGTGAAGAGTTGAAACCACAAGTGGAGGAGAAGAATTTAGAAGAACTAGAGGAGAAGTCTGCTACTCCTCCCCCCGCAGAGCCTGTTTCTCTGCCCCAAGAACCACCAAAGGTTAGATCAGAGGAACTCTTCGACCTCCTCTCACTTTCACACTTGGTGCCATCAATGCAGTGCAACTTCTGTTCTATTTTTTAAATTGATTAATATAACAAACTATGTTTGTGAAAGAAGATGTGGTGTTGTTATCTTGAGAAAAATTGCAATGGTTTTGCAAACCAGGGCTCCTAAAAGTGAAATTTATAAAGGATTATCATTGATCTATGCAGTCTAGTAACTTAGATGAAATCATCCCTACCCATACTCTCAATCTGTCTCAGGCCATCAGTTGCTCTTCCCTTCTGGGTGAAACCCTCTAAACCCAGCTGCACTAGGAATGGTGTAGTTTCCCAGTTTATGTTGTTCTGTAATTAAGAGATACTCTGAGTTATATGGGATCAGTTTTCTTGATACTACACCAATTGAACTATCCTGTAAAGGTGAGTGACACCCACAGTGTTCAATGCAAAACTTCTTTGGTCTCTCTGCAGAGTATGGTAAAGCATATTTGGATAGCAAGGGGAGAAGACTCCTTGTTCAATTTGTGGATGTCTGTTACAGTTTCCAGCCAGTGTTGTATTCTTCCTGTCCTTCCCCTTCCCTTGGACACCACCACACACCTATCTTCCTCCAAAAGGGAAAAGAAATTGCTTCTATCAGGTTGAGAGTTCTCTAGCATGTTTAGTTGTTAGTGGTTTTATTCACCACTTGATCATCTACCTAGTGTACGTAGGAACTTGCTGTGGTTTTATTTAGTAGTTGAGACAAAACACTTTAATCTTGCATAATGAGATTTTGAAAGCTGGCACATAGACTGGCATGTGTGTGTGTGCCTTTTTGTTAGGAGTCCTCTGATATAGAGCCATAGTTTAGAAATGAAAAGAAAATATATATTTGGGAGTTTCCCTATAGGAATGTTGGTGGTTTTCCATGATTAGTAGTCTAGGTTTGTTGCATTTCCTGCAGGCTTTCTCCTGGGCTTCAGTGACCAGTAAAAACCTGCCTCCTAGTGGTACTGTTTCTTCCTCTGGAATTCCACCCCATGTTAAAGCACCAGTCTCACAGGTAACCCATCTGTGAACACATTGGATTGTATCCTTGTTACATTGCCAATTGCTTATTATTTTTTATTACATTTTTAAATGAGTCAGAAATTATGGATTAAGCATACAAAAAATGTATGAAATGTCAGTGCACCCACTTTAAATGCCAAATCTCCATTCATCATCTGCATAGGTGGTATTTGGGGTTTGGGTGTGTGAAATACAGATTAAGTTGGTTTTATCAATATGTAGTATTGTCATTTAAAAGGCTTCTTAAAATAACAACAAAAGTTCCTTTTAAAAATTACAAATTTAACAAAAATACTTTAGGTAAGAAATTTGAAAAGGCATAAAACAGTGTGGCATTATAAAGAATCATTGTTTTTTTTTAAAGTAGAAAACTTTTTAAAATATACACTGCCTAAGTCTCTTAAGTGGTTCACACCATTTATTTGAAGCCTGTACCAACTTATGACTGTAGTGCTCACCTTAACTGATCATTTGAGTATTCTGCTTTTTGTCTGTTTGTCATCTTACCCATTTCAGAGCTTTCCAAAAATGTGAAAAGACACTGACTACTTACAATGTTTGTTAGATGTAGTCCAGATTTAACTAAATTTTAAGTTCATTGGCATATCTAAAGGGTGTCCTATTCTTTTTCCCCACATTTTTAGTTAAACTTCATTCTGCTAGAAATTTTACATTTAAAGTGATGAGTGAATAAATCTTTTTCATGCGCCAGACAGTGAAAGATGAAGTATCAAAAGCTGGGCGAGGCAGCAGTCATAGCACTGTTTAGGAAGAGGAGGATCCTTGGGGTCTGGGAGATCAAGGCCAGCTGGGCCACAAGCGAGTCCCGTTAGAGGACACGCAGCAGCTAGTGATTACTGCAGCCTTTGCAGTGCCGGCGCGCAGTGTACTTAGTTACGCAGCAGTAGGGTGCTGTCATGCCTGTCTTTCACAGGTAGCATTCAGGAGATGAGTGGTCTCCTTAAATCACAAGCCAGTTCCATCTTAGTGAAAAAAATTAGTCTGCTCAGTGTTGGTACTTCTCATCCCCCCGTCCAGGGACTTGATAAGTGACTTCTGGCTTTTCTTTTGAAACCTTGGATTTGGATTTGAAACCTTTGCATTATTATTTAAGAGATTTGGTTTATTTTACATAGAGTGTTTATTTTACATAGTTAAAGGTAAAATATTAAAGCTTTTCATACTTTCCAGAGGTTGTGCAAAGCACTTTCTGTTTATTTTCCCTGAACCCTATGAGTAGTTAATACTCCCTTCTTAGAGCTGGAATTTGCATTCCTGTAGCTAGACAGACAGCTTCCTCATATGACAGAGGCAGACTGTATCTGTGTGCATGCAGGGTCACTTAAGTGCCCGAGCCACATCATGTTCTAGCCCAGTGATGGCAAACCTTCTAGAGCCTTCCATGATATAGCCTTCTGCAGCTCTTGTGCCAGGCTCGCCACACTGTTCTAGCCTCTTGCCCAGGAAAATAAGTTTTTGCGTATCATAAGTAATTGGCTTAGAGCCAGGGATTTAGCTGAGCAGCACAAGTGCCTGCCTGGCAAGTGTGAGGTCATGAGTTTGGTCCCTGCTACCAAAAAAAAGGGAAGAGTAATTAGCTTAAAGTCTTGAGTATTTTTTGAAATTATATTTCAAATTCTAGAAAGCTCAAGTTAATTTGTTTTGCATAGCATTCCTTTCCCTATACTTTAATATAGATCCTGATGAGAGGAAATTAGGTGTAATTCTAGGCTTTTGGTGTAGGCATTCATTTAGAAGTAGGTAAGTTAATTTCTTGGTGAATGATTTTGTCTGGAAATTGACCTGTTCACCTAAATAGTTTATAATTGACTGATTCATTGGTTGTGGTTATAGTATCTGCTTTTACTGACTTGATTTGATGGCTATATTTTTTATTTTATATGCTGTTTGACATCTATCTGTGGAGTTTGTCCTGTGATCACACTTCCCTGATTATATGAAATTAATGGCTTATGTGGTTATTAGCTTTTTATCTGTTTGGAATAACTAGTTTTACTCATTGGGCCTGAAGAATTTTAAGTGTAAACCTGGCTTAGTAGACACTTGTTAGTCCGGTATTGAAGGAAATGTTGTGAGCTTTTCAGTGTCACTTTTTATACACTGACATTGTCAAATACTTCCTTACAATGTTACATCACTGAGTCATTGCCACAGTTGGTTTGCAAGATGTTGAAAAGTATTTGCATTTGTCTGATTTTTATTTTGAATTCTTAATAGGACAGAGCTTTCTTTGCCACATATAGTATCTGTTGGAAATCTGTTTTGAAAAGAATTAAAATCTATTAAATTTGAGGCCTTGAGTTTTCGATAACGGATGAATACCTAAGGTTTTTCATGAAGTATAGGTATATTCACCATTTCGTTAATTTCCGCTAATTACTGGCTTCCTTAAACTTTGAACAGAGTGCATCTTTTTTTTAAATTGTTTCCCATTGAAGCTGAAATAATGTGTACTTTTTAGAGTCCTTAGTTGACATTTCCAAATAACCACTTTTTTCAGGCTTCACATTTTAGATCAGTTACGTAGCATCAAACACCAAATAAGGAATCTTGCTCTTGGGGATGATCATTAGGTCATCTTATTAGGCAAGAGTGTTCTCCTACAAGTTTAGGATCAGAGAACTAAAAATAAATAAAACTTAATTTTAAATTAACCAATGATTAGTGAACAAGTATGTCTGGCAGCACTATGCTGGGTTCTTTGGGTAATAATGTAAAACTAAAAATTCAGTTTTTATAGAAATAAAATATGTATAAATTTCAAGAAATTGGGGAGGGTTAAAATTAATTTTTAAGCTAACAGCATTCTAGAACTTGATCAGTTTCATCTTGAGCAAAATGGGACATCTACATGGAGGGAAAACAATTTAGAAGGAGCAGATAAATCTTTAGAACTGCTAGAGTGACAGTTAATGTATCTTTGGGATGTAGTGGATCTTTGGTGTTAGGTGGTCATTTTTGAAAGAAGTATAATATTTTATATCTGGATTTATTTTTATAAATATGTCTTGGATGGTCACCTGTAAAGATAAGATTGAAATTCCCCCTCGTTTTGAGGATGTGTACTCTTTATCCTGCTGAGTGGATTCAGCCTCCTTTGAAGATTCACGTATTTTGGTGTTGCCTTGACCCATAAATATTGGAACAATAGAAAACCTGAAGAGGCTGGGAATACTGAAAATACTGTTATATTGAGGAAAAGATAATAGCAGATACACATTATGATTTGTTAAAAATAGGTACCTTATGTGTGTGATTCAGCGGTTAGCAGAAAAATGTTGGCATCAGTACTTCAAATAAATGTATACCTTTGTCATCAGAAAAAAATAATAGGAAGAATTCTGTGACTATTGGAAATGCTACAGGGATGTACAGCCCCCTCCCCCTTGCTGCTGCCTGCTTTTATGTGCATTTAAACCTAGAGGTAGCAGTTTTAAGTGCCAAAATGTATACTTTGAAGTATTAAAAACGTTGGTTTTAAGACTCTGGATTGGGGGGTCAGGAGATATAATTGAGCACTGTTAAACCTGCAAGGCAGTAGCTAGATATTTAGAAATATATGTCTGTGTCTTTGTCTAAGGTTAAGATGGCTTTTGATTTTATGTATTTACATGGAGTGTCTTGTCTTGCATTCTGTAATTTTTTTTTTTTTTTTTGGTAGCTATACCTTTTATGCTGTTTCAATGTGGCTATAACTTTAGTGGGGAAAAAAATACAATTATAAAAAGCAGTGTATTGTGAGTTACACAGCCTGAGTGGGGAAACACAGCCTACCCTACAGTCCTAGATTGGTACAGAATATCTTTAAAGAATTTATGTTGCACATACGTGTGGTACTATGTTTCAGGCATTGTAAACTTAAAAGTACCAGTTTATTCCTGGTGGTGTCTTGCTGGTAGTTGCTTTAGTTGGTTTTTCTCCTATGTGTTACGTTTCTTTACAATGTGTTTTTCCCTTACATTTTAGCCAAGAGTGGAAGCTAAGCCTGAAGTTCAGTCTCAACCGCCACGCGTGCGTGAACAACGACCTAGAGAGCGACCTGGTTTCCCTCCTAGAGGACCAAGGCCAGGTGAGTCTACGCCTTTCTGGCCTTGGCATCAGCATTTGGAAAGTGAGAGAAGACTGCACTGGTAGGACACCAGAGAGGGCTGTATGCACCCATCTGTGTAGTATCCAGTTGCTTGGAGATGTGAGCAACCTGCTGGAAGGTAGTCCGGGCAGGGTCGCACTCTCAGGAGCATTGGTTGACCTGCCGTAGAGACTTGTACTTAGAAGGCGTAAAAAGTTTGAAACACGTGTGATTTGGTTATTGTCACTGGTTTTAAGCATTCAAAACCGAGCTGCCAATAACCTGCTCTTACTTAGCGCTCTTATCTCTTCACAGATAAACACTAAGCAACCCTGATTCTTATTTTGATTGTCTTAGGTATTAATTAAGTTGCCATGATTTTTGACTTGTTTACATATTAGCTAATATATGTATTACCTTTATTTGAATTCTGTAAGAATGTTCAGATTACTTTCAGGAAGAGGTGGGAGGTACATACAGTACATGTCAGATTTTGAATGTTAGTTTTTAAAAAAAGAAAAAATAGTGTGTTAACTAAACCAGGAGTCACAGGAGCCTGGGAGTTCATGCTGGCTTTACCCCTGACTGTACTCATGATCTTGAGTAGGACCCTTAAATTCTGAGCTTAACCCCATTTTAGTTACTGCAAAATTTTTCTTCCAATGCCTGTCTTATAAGACTCATTCTTAGGGGAAATCAGCTAGAGTTCTATGTGAGTGTGCCCTTAAGATACAAAAGACTATATAAAATGAGACGTGGGGATTACTGATTCGGTGTAGTGTCATGTAATCAGAGACGGAGGCTGGGCTCAGTGGTGGTACTGCTGTAATCCTAACCATGTAGGAAGCAGGGTAGCAGGATTGAAAGTCCCAGGCTAGCCTGGGCAGCTTAGTGAACCCTCATCTTAAAATAAAATATAAAAAGATCAGTACTGGGAAAAAAAGTCAGACGACTAAGCAAAATAATTGGTGTAGATATAGATATCTTTGAAGTTGGTCTGGTTCTCGGGGTAATACCAACAGTTTGTGTTGGTTAAGGAGGAATACCTGTGCTTCTGGTACCTGACATTCATAGTCTGACCAGTAGTCTAGCAGAAGAACTATCCCTCTATTCTCGCTAGGTTTGGTGTCCTGTTTTCTGAGTAACCTACTAATAGCTAGGTACTTCCACCTCTTCAGGACACTCATAATTTTATCAAACTAAAACGAGTCTCAGTATGAAGTGATTTTTCTTTTTACAGTCATTGCTTTGAACTATTTGTTAGATGATGATGTAAACTTGGTGCCTGTCCTGTTGCTATTCTCAGGCAGAGGAGATATGGAACAGAATGACTCCGACAACCGTAGAATAATTCGCTATCCAGACAGTCATCAGCTTTTTGTTGGTAACTTGCCACATGACATTGATGAAAATGAACTGAAAGAATTCTTTATGAGTAAGTGGTCTGTTTTGAATTTTTTAAATAAAAGTTTAAAATTATCTTACATAAAGCCAGCAGTAGATAGTTTTCCGTAATGTAGCCACTGTTTCCCTTGCTGTCCTGTCCCACTGCCAGTCTCATCTTGATGGGTCACAGGAAATGGGAAGGGTAGTGGCCGCTTAGTGTTCACTACTATCTGTCAGCAGTGATGAGAAAAAGAGGGACAAAGCGGTCTGAAAACAAAAATCAGGATGAGGAGATAAGGCGGCCTTTCCAGAACTTCACAAGGTCTTTGCTTGTGAAGTTAATGACCAACTCTGATATTTTAGCTGTACCTTGATGTCTCTGTACGTTGTCACAGGGTACAGTACCTTGCAACTTTTATTTCCAAATGGATCGAGGGTGTTAAGATTACTCATCCTGAATAATTAAAGCCATTGGAGTACTGTTACAATACTTAATTCTTGGCACGATGTGTGTTTTCACAGGGTTTGGAAACGTTGTGGAACTTCGCATCAATACCAAGGGTGTTGGGGGAAAGCTTCCAAATTTTGGTTTTGTGGTTTTTGATGACTCTGAACCAGTTCAGAGAATCTTAATTGCAAAAGTAAGTGATTTAAAGGGCATAATTCAAGACGTTCTTATCTCTGTTGTATATAATATGATTAACTTGGTGCTTTTTAAAACCATAGAAAATCATTTTTTAAAGATAAAGCTAAAAGTAGTTTATTGTGAAATGGTATTTATGCAAAGGTTTAAGATTCTTTATGGTGTTAAAGACAGAGATGTGGTTCATTTTTAAATTTCAGTGTTATTAAAGTTAGACTGCATAGTAAGATTTTCATGAACGTTTTCTTCTAAGGATTTTCTGATTTCTCTGAGCAAGGTGAGTGCATTTCTGTTGCCATCTGACTTGCCTGTGTCGATATTTTTCTCCTCTTCTTAAAGCCAATTATGTTCCGAGGCGAAGTGCGCTTAAACGTGGAAGAGAAGAAAACAAGAGCCGCGAGAGAGCGAGAAACCAGAGGCGGCGGCGATGATCGCAGAGATATCAGGCGCAACGACCGGGGTCCTGGCGGCCCGCGCGGCCTCGTGGGCGGCGGGCTGATGCGCGACCGAGACGGCAGAGGGCCTCCTCCGCGGGGCGGCATGGCACAGAAACTGGGCTCCGGGCGAGGCGCTGGGCAGATGGAAGGCCGCTTCCCAGGACAGCGGCGCTGAGCCACTGCGGCCGCGTCTCGGCAGTGGCGTGCTCTTCATCGTGTTGGCATTCTTGTTAATTTTTTTTTTTGGGCTTTGGAATGTGACACAGCCTTTTTGATCATTTCTTTGATGTGAAAAGCATCTTTGGTTATCAGTTAAATTGCGGTGGACATTTTTTCCCCAATTTCACAACAGGATTCACATTATTAATTTATAAATCTAGACTTGGTGAATTAAGGACTGAGAGATGACCATACTTTAATCTATCAACAACAAAATGAACTTCAAAGGACATGTCCTGAATTCAGGTCCTTTGAGTCAAAAAAAAAGTCCTCTGCTGCACAGTTTGTGTAAGTGTTGCTGTTTCTGCCTGTCAGTGCTGGAAACGCAAGGAGTGCAGTTTGTGCAATTGGAGAACCTTGCCTTCCTTCTCCCCCACCCCCATACAAACCAACCGAAACTTGTGCGCTCAGCAAAATGCACTATTGGGTACTCTGAACTGATTAACATTGACACCTGCAACAGGAGGCAACAGGGAAAGAAACCTTTCATCTTTTTTCCAGTAGAAAATAGCTTATGAAATGATGAGGGCATTTGATCTGCTTGCTGTGGCCAGCGTGTGTACACAGAAACCTTAACAAGACTGCAGATATATTCCAGAAGGAAATGTAGTTATGAACTAAATAACAAAAATCAGAACTTCATATGTTACGGTCTTGAGTATTAGACCAGATTTAGCAGCTTCATACCGTAAAGAGTTTTCTACCTGCCTCTCTTGAGTACAGGGCTGGCTGGCTGCTCGGCACACTCCTCCCCCGTCCTTCAAGCTGTGCACAGTGGAGATTGTCTTTCCTGTATTTTTGTTCTCTGGTAATGTAATAAGCATGATGGTGCCTTCTCTTAATACATCATTCCAGTCTTGCTGGTAATTTTGTACAGTATAGTTCATGGATCGCCGTGCTGCAAAGCCAAACAGCTGCAAAATGTTGAGAAATCATTAAAGTGTATAAAAATGGCAGTATCTTTAAAATCAGTAAAATGGACACTTACTATTTATCTTGTTCTTCAGTTTTAACAGCCTTTGTGCTCTGTGGGAGGGGTCTCATCCCAGGGAGGGAGCTCGAAGGAAATAGTGGTTCTTTTGAATCTAGTTGACTTGACTTTCCTTGGTTTTAATGTGAATGTGAAATGTACCACTTCAGTGCTTAGAAAAGTCACTCAACTTGATGTACATTTTTAGTAACATTTCAAAAGCAGTCAGATTCCATAAACAGCAAGTCAACCTAAAAGTAAGGATACTGCAATTTTCAGAGGAAAGAACAGCAGCTCTAGTAAGTGTTTGCATTTTCTCTTTGGGGGGCAGGGAACTGTCATTCATTTTGCACAATTGAACCGATGTTAACACCCCAGTGAGTGGCTCCTAAATTTAAGTCTGGGATGACATCTTTTTATTTTTACATAAATCTAAACAGTTCTGTGAGCAGAGATTGTAGCTGCTGGATTGTTGTATTGTCTTTTTAGCAAGTTCCAGTAAAACAAAATATGGCAGAGATGATCCAGTTCTGTGCTTGGAGCAGTCAGTACAAAGGCAGTTTCTGATGTTCCAGGCAAGTGGTGGGGAGAGTAAGTGTGACCACTTAAAGCTGCTTGCTAACATGGAAGACTTCTCCATTCTGACTTCAGATGAGCAAACCATGCACTTGACCTAGTAGCAGATTGGTTCTGAATTATGCAGCGATTTGCTGCTTAGTAAACTAGCAAATGATTGCGTGTGCTTTGCTTTTTATGAACGGGACAATAAGAGTAAAGTCAAATCTATTGTCTTTTTCACCCCTTTGAATGAGGTCTTCCATGTTTGAGGAAAAGTTTTGCACTATTGCATATATTTGGGGGACACAGATTTTCAGTTTCCATTTTTGGGAGCTTAAGGATTTGTATTTGTTTGAAACAGTTTTACGCTTTCTGATGTATAGTACTTGAAGTTCTTACCAGAAAATTACTTTGGGGTCTTGAAGCCTTTATCCAACTACTTTTAAATGAGTGGTTTTATGTCAGTGTTTTTTCTCCCGTGTATTTTTCCTTTATTCCTCTTTCCCCTTCCACATACACATAAATGTATGTGTGTGTGTACACACATATACGTGTTTCTGATCCAAGATATTGCGCTGTGACCCATGAAAACCGTTCTGGCACCAAAAGAAATGACAAGTGTTAAGTGCAATGGAAAGTGAGAGCAGAGAGCCATTCGGCTTCTGGAGCTGCTTATGGCAAAGGAAACGTGAGAACACCTACTGGAGGAGTTGCCATGGTGATTGCTCACCTGCAGTACTGTGGACTTTAACACTTTGTCCCCTCTTCAGTGAAGCAGTAAAAATATTCATCTACCATTACTGTTACTGGCTATTTTGTTTTTTTTTGATGGTAATGTTCTATCCTTATGACACTATTGCAACCAAATTGGCTTTACCATCTTGGCTTTAGTAGGAATAGAAGACAATGGATTACCATCTCTGTTGCTGTACTGTGTTAAGCATTATATGCTAGTAGAATCTAGTTAATTGTTTCAGGTGGAAAGCATTCTTTTGAGTTTCCATTTTGAATGTGTTTGGACTAAACAAACAATAAACTACTGATGTCTGCAGCATTTATCTACGTCCCTAATTTGTACCTTTATGTTCACAATTTTTCTCCAGTTGCATTTCATTTCATTTTTTCTGTAAGTAAAAATAAGTTGTGCTAAACCCAGTTGTTTCTTATTTGTGAAATAGAATGTATAAATTATAAGAGCTGGTCAGGGAGCTGGCGTCACAAGCACAGGAACGTCAGACTTGGCTATGAGGTGTTCAGCGAGCAGGCGCCACGCTCAGGTGAACCTGGCTGGCGGTGGTCCTGTCGATGCACAGAAATAGACTGCAGAGTGAGGAAGGTGAACCGGACCCATGCGCACCAGTGATTAGCTGTGTGGGTGCTGGGGCTCCTTGGGGTTTCCACATGGTGGCTGTCTTCTCAAAACAGGACAAGAAGGATGAGGTGGCCTGAATCATGGGCCTGCAGCAGCTGAGAAGCTGGAGCAGATCAATTGAGCTTTATCGGAAGGATCAAGGAGAAAGTGTTGTTTGGTCATGTTTAGCCAACCCTCAGATGAAGGTGAGGTCGCTTTAGAACTTGGAACTTCTCCTTTAAGGGGATGATAGAGATGGTTTTTCCTGTTGATACATTCGTATGTTACTGCTGATGCATCACTGTTTAAGATTCCTGATGAATGGATCTTCGCTTGTTTGCTATAGCAAAGCCAGAATGACCAGTAGTCAAATAATCTGAAGGAATTAAGATCTAAGGTTTTTGGAAACCAAATTATCATGTAAAAGCCTACTTAACTGTGTGATTATAGAAAAGCATTTTTTTAGAGGGGATGAAGTATAAATTGTGTTCTGTAGTGTAAATGGACCAAATTTGATGGAACAGTCCAGGACATGTTATTCTTTTAAGGGACCCATTCGTTTGAGATGAAGTCTCACCGTATTGCCCAGGTTGATTTTGAACTCCTGGGCTTGAGTAATCTCAAGGTGCTAGGACTATAGGCATGTGCTCTCCATGCAGCTTGTTCGTTTATTGGGTTTGTTTTTTTGTTTTTGTTTCTGTTTTTTTGCTGCTGGAGATTGGACCAAGGACCTCACTTATATTAGGCAAGTGTTTTGTCAGTGAGCCAGGCCCAGGAAATTCACATGGAGCAAAATATTTGAAATTTTCAGTCATTCAAGATACTGGGTTTGTTTTGTTTTGTTTTGTTTTGTTTTGTTTTGTTGTTGCTCTTTGTGGTACCAAGGGTCAAATTCACAACCTTGTGCTTGCCAGGCAGGCGCTTATGCTTCTGAGCTAAATCCCTGGCCCAAGAGGCTTCATTTCAATTATGCTATGTAATTTTATCTTCTTAAATGATAGTCTTTGTAGCACGTAAGTGGAAAACTAAGTAGTGAACTGAGTTCATGTGTTTCCTTTAAATTATGTCAAGTTAGTCATTTATATTCTAACAGCAGGTCAGTAAAGACTAGTTTGTTTGTTTGTTTGTTTGTTTGTTTGTTTTTTAACTTAGCCTTTTGTAAGACTGTTAGGTTTCAGTAAACAGAAAATTACTTCCCAAATAATGAAGCCACTGTCTACTTTTGACGATTAAGAGCTAAAATCTTCAGATGTGTTTCTGTAGCATATGCATACATTGTATTTATCAACATTTCAGAATTACAAGTCATCTAGCATTACCAAATACTGGACAAAATACCATCAATGCAGGTTCAGAGGTAGACAGTCAGAGATTACTAGCCTTCTATGAATTACCACATTAATTGATCCTTCTGTCCTTGATCTTATGGTTTGGGTAAAGCTAGCTGCTCCCTTGGCATGCTTTCATTCTGTGACATGGATACCCAGCCCCTGCCGGGCTGAGCCAGGGCCTCCACACTGAGCTGTCTCCTGCATGCCCACACACACCCATTTTTGAGACAAGGTCTCAATAAATCATTCAGAGTAGACTTGAACTTGTGGTCCTCCATGTGCCACTGCAGCCAGTGATGTTGACACTTACTTTTTGCATTCACTTCACACCCCAACCCCCAGCTCCTTTCGCCATATGTTCTGTTCCCACAAACTCAGTGGCTTCACGTAGACCAGGGGCCCCCTCATCTTCAGGGTGGCATTCATGTGGTGGATGGTCTATCATGTTCAAGAGCAGTGCTTTGGACACAACCTGGGCTAGAGTAGCAGGCTCCACCACTCTGGTGAGGTCCCTGTGCCCTGTCCTCGCTTGTAAAGCAGACCAACCCCTGAAACAGGCTATGAGTGAATGTGAGCTGTCACTGCACTGCTGCAGGTCTGGCTGAAACATGCCTGTTAAAATACACCCGGTTGCATTTCCTGGGCAGCACTACATAACAAGAAGCCCGAACAAATGTATTTTGTCCTAAGTAACTTAACCTGTATGCACCTGGCTTTTTAATAAAGAACATGTTTATTTTTCTGGCCTGTTTAATGAGCCTAGCTGTGTTTGAACTCTCCTCTTCATGTGAAATACAGTATAAAAGTCAAGGATAATGTTTCCTGTCTGCTTGGATTTGGGGTGGGGTTGGTTGGTTTGAGACAGGGTCTTGCTATGTAGCTCAGGTTGGTCTCGAACCGCAGTGATCTTCGTCAGCTTCCCAAGTGCTGGGATCACAGGTGCGCACCACTGCGCTCGACTTGTGTCCTTCGAGTTGCAAGGACACCTGCTCATGGTGGTGTGATGGGTTCCCAGTGACTCAGTCATCTCTGAACTTCAAAATGCCAGGCAGTCTTACAGGCACTGTTCATAGTGATGGCTTGGGCTTTGTCCTCTTCGGCAGAGTGGAAGGACAGAAGTTCCACGGGAACAGAGCGGGTAAACGTGAAGGGAGGGAGAGACCCAAGGGTCCCGTTAGCCTCGAGGAGCTTGCTGTGGGAAGTAGGGGTTCAGCCTGGTGGAAATGTGGAGGTAACAAGATTTCTGTTTTGAATGACTAGCTGTGGAGTGAACAGTTGGGGTTCAGTAACAGACTGAAGCAAGTAAGGATGTTGTAGTGTTTGGGGAACCATGAGACTTCAGAGCGAATGTCCTAAATGTCCAAAGAATTTGCCAGTGTACAGGTAAAATGGTAAGGACTTAGCGTGGAAACAGATATTAAAGAAAAATCTGAAGTTTTTTTACCTGCGAGTTAAAGAAGTAAAATGCTCTGAGCATTAGGAACACACGAAGGCATCTGAGGAGGAAACCTGTTTTTGCAACAGTGTCTATACACATGCATTTCTGTGTATGAGCAGTGCATTTATGTGACCTAGGGTCCCTGTGAATTCCTTGGCATATCTGTTTGGTTTTTGCTTTGATTTCCTTTTCACATTCGTTTTAATGGAGACAAGTCATTCAACAGTTTCATCCATCATTTATTTTTTGTTTTTTCTTTTGGTAACAAGGATCAAACTCATGATCTTGCACTTACCAGGCAAGCGCTTGAGCCGCTGAACTAAACTTTTGACCCTTCACCAATCATTTATTGAACACCTCTGTGTACCATAAATGAAGCCACAAGGCCTGTAGTCCCCCTGCATGCATTTGCTTGATCATGAGAAGTATCTGCAGATGCCAGGCAAAAACAAGTCAAGCAGCTGCTGAGCGTCCACTCGAGACGGGTGTCCTGACCCCCATCCCAGAGCTGACTGAATGCGTACTCCAGCCAGGACATACCCTGTACAATTAGGAAAGCTTGGAAGTAGCGGGCAGAGGCCGGGGTAGGCAGAGGAGCCGGGGAGGTGCAACACAGTTGAGGTAAAGTAAAAGAGGCAGACTGGAGCCTACAGCAGTGTGCTAGGAAGAGGTACCAACGGGGATCTTTTTCTAAGTGCACAAGAAGCCATGAAAGAGGGCTGAGCAGGGATTGCAGAGTTGTGCTGATGCTGTAGTGGGGGCTGAGAACTGAGGCAGAACCTGTAGACCGTCGGAGTCAGCACTGTTCCATCTTGGAAAAGTATCGTCTCAGTGCCAAGACAGGCTAGAGTATCGTGTAGCCCAAGTCAGTATTACATTCACTCTAGCAATCGGAAATGTTGGATTAAGTATTGATCAGCCTTAAAGGCCTCTAAATTAGTTCCTTAATTTCTGAAAATGAGGTTTAACCCCAGAAGTTCGTTTTGGTTTTGCTTTTTGGTACCAGGAATCAAACTGAGGACCTTGGGCTTGCCAGACAGGTGCTGCCCTACTGAGCTATATCCCCAGTCCAGAAATGTAAATGTTGAATTCAATGTGGTTTTGTCCTAGCTTTTGGGGAGGGGGTTGCTTTTTTGAGATACGATCTTGCTATATAGTTTAAGCAGCACTTGAACTCACTACCTCCAGCCGGCCTCAAACTCACAACGATCTTCATGCCTCAGCTTCCCGGGTGCTAGGTTTATAGCCATGGGCTACCACACCAGCCTTTCCTGGGTATTGAACTCAGGGCCTTCATACTCAGTGACATCCCCAGCCCCACCCCAGCCCCTTTTGTCATTTTGAGACAAGGACCTCTAAGTGCCAAGGTGGCCAGACTGGACTTTGTTGTCTTGTGAGGGTAGATTTGTATCTAAGGTTCATTGGAGAAAGGGAGAGAAATGGGACAGCAACCTTGTTGGAGTAAGCTTGAGTCCGGAGCCAGAACGCAGAGGCTCTTTGTCCTCAGCCCGTGTCGTTACATGAAGAGAAAGGGACCGTCCCTCTTGGAAGTTGTTAGAACTGGGCTGGCCATGCTGGGTTCGGGACTCCAGGTGTGGTGTACACCTTGGATAAGCACCTCACTGTGGCCAGGTGCTTGTCCTTGAGGTTTATAGCAGAGTCACAGTTAAGACGGAATTAATGAAAAGGACCCAGGTGCTCTTTAGTGTTAATGTAGTGAGAGACCATTAGACGTGTATTTATGTACTTACATATAGGTATGAGTTTTTTTATAACTACCCATCGCCAGGGATTTAGCTCAGTGGCATAAGTGCCTGCCTTGCAAGCACATGGTCATGAGTTTGATCCCCGGTACCAATAATAATATAACCACCCCCTTTGGGTGGTGTGTGTGCTTATTTGGAGAGGGAAGAGGAAATTGACCCTTGGCATGAGGTGATCTGTCTCTGCCTTTCTTGCTGTAGTTCACTCTCTTGGTCTCTAGCAGGGGTTTAACTCTTTACTTGCCAGAACCCACACCAAAGCCCTTTAACTTTCTCTACCTGTCCCCCAACTTACCTTACAAGTTGAACGTGCTATCCTCCTGCCTCAGCCTCCCAGTGTGCTGGGATAACAGGTGTGCACTATCATGCATAGTAAGTTTTGTTTTTTAGGGGTGAACTAAAGCTCAGAGAAGTTCAAAACAAAAGTAGAACCTTCCTGATGTGGTGGGTGAGGGTCTTAGCTTTTAAAACAGAAGCAGAAAAGGAAAATGTATCGAAACTACTTACAGGGACATTTCAAGCAGGCATAAAGAACTGGGCTTGGTAGCACATGCCTGTGACCCCCAGCATTTGGGAGGGAAAGGCTGAGGCAGGAGGACGGCTGCAAGTTTGAGACCATCCTGGACAACATAGTTCAAGCCCAACCTGAACTACATAGCAAAACAAAAACAGGCATAAATAATTGTGAAAGACTTGAAAAGTACTTGTAAATATGTATTAGCATCTAATATGTGCCAGCAACCTGCCAGGTGCTGGCTGGGGACAGCAGGTACAATCTTCCCTTAGGTTTTTTGAGGGAGAAAGAGGCAAACAATTTCGGCCCTGATGAATCCTGGGCAGGGCCCTCCAAGGAGTATCTGGGCACACTTTACAGAGAAGTTCATGGAGAAGGCTCGGCCTGCGAGCTGCTCCTCTGTCATACGAGAAGGACTGTGGGTGATATGACAGTGACAGGAGGTGGGGCTGCTCCACCAAGGCGGAAAGGAGCTGCCTCTGTGGGGAAGAACGTTAGAGCACCCTGATACATGTGCAAAGGCAGCTGACATGGAGAGATAGGTAGAGCTCAGCCAAGGTGGCCTTGGAGCTTGGGTTTTGCTCCCGCAGGATTACAGGCATCCAAATTAGGGAGCAATCCAAGGTGATGGGGGGGGGTGGCTCTGAGAAGCTTCACAGTGAGGACCGACCTGCAGGGAGACAGAACCCACCAAAGCTGCTTGTGGATGGGACTCTGGATGTGGGGAAAGGCAGAGCCCCAGGAGGACTCCTGGGTTTGGATGCAACTTGGGTGGAAGGCAGTGACCTGCGAAAAGGAGAAGGAGCACAGGTGGACCTGAGGGACAATCAGTGGCACCGCTGGTTGGTCACTTTCTGGTTGGTTACCCAGGAAGCAGCCTCAGGAAGGAGTTGTAACTGGGATTCCCACGTAAGCAGTGCTGAGTGGCTCACGCAGTCTGCACTTTGCAGCAGACAGACTAGCTCTCCGAGGGCAGGTGTCCTGAAGAGGAGAGCCTGAGCACGGCTCTCAGGGACTCCGATTAGGGTCATGCGAGGAGGAACGCAGGCAGCAAACACAAACACGGGGGGGGGGGGCATGGAAAGCTCTAGGACTCTCAGGAGCAAAGAAAGAACAGGCATTGTGCCCCATGCTACCAAGAAGCAAAGAGAGTGAAAGACATAGAGGGGACTGACTGCTGTGAAAATGGACCCTAAGGTGCCTCAGAGGCTGAAACACTTTCCCAGTCCTGCTGTAAAGGATGTTAGGAGAGCGGCGGGGAAGAGCCAGGGGTCTTGCCAGACCCTACTTCGTCACGGAGGTCCGCAGAGGGCGAAGTCTCCCCCACTTTAAAATCCAGCTTCTCCCAGACCACCGCAGCCCTCCCACCTAAGGACAGGACACAGGGAGATTCTCGTGGGCCGTGAGTGGGAATGGTACACGTCTCCCTGTCCACTGCGAAGAGTCCATCACATGCCCCGCTCCATCTCAGGAGAGGCCGAAACCAGCCATCCGGGACAGGAAAAAAGAGAAGCTGGCTTGGTGAGAGGAACCATCATGCCTAGCCTCAGACAGCTCGGGCAAGACAAAGGTCAGAGTGATGTTAGAGAAGAACCATCTTGGTGAAGCCACGAGGCTGCAACCCTGAGGACAGGGAGAGAACCAGAGTTAACACGTGGGTGAGAGAGGAGCAGAGGACAGGCGGAGGCGAGAAGGGGCAGTGGGGCACATTGTCCGAACACACCGAGGACTGGATCCCCCGGTGCGCCCCGTTACGGAAGCGGCCAGTCACGAAGTGGTGTCTGTTGGACTTGGTATGCGTGAGGCTTCGAGATCCAGTCATCTTCCTAACCCCAAACTAACAGCACAGGGGGAAAACAAAACAGACTCTTCCATGGCAAGTTCCTGCCATCAGAGAGCCTCCGAACTTCAGAATGGCCCTTTTTCCCTTGATTTCTCGTGTGTGGGTGTACACGCGCGCACGCACCCACACGCATGCACGGCCTCAACCCAGGGCCCTGGGGATACTGAACAGAGCCCCGTTTTCTTGATAGATGGTACAGCGTCTTCGGAACTTAGTGTCCTGTGGTACACTAACAACAAAGAACCCTGCTCATCTTAAGATTCTGTGACCCTCCCGTTCATGTGGTCCTTGAGCACACGCACAGGCTCATGAGGTCAGGACCTCACAGAACCTCAAGTGGGGCTTCCTGAGGGCACAGGGCAGGGAGGAGAGGGAGGAGCCCCAGCGTGCTGCTTTTGAGCATGCAGAGAAGGACTGGGTCTGTGAAGATGTGCAGACAGAGATGCAAGAGGTCATTTAACAGACGGCTGCTGGTATGAGGAGAAGGATGGGTCCATTATAAGCCAAAATACTTAATTTATGGAACAAGACATTTCTAGAGCAGCTGCAGATTTCTTCCCTCCCTGTGGTTTATTATGTAATATTCATCTGTGTGTGTGTGTGTGTGTGTGTGTGTGTGTGTGTGTGCGCATCTTTTTGAGAGGGTTTCACTATGCAGCCCAGGCTGGCCTTGATCTCACAGCAATCCTCCTGCATCAGCCTCCCAAGTGCTGAGATTACAGGCATGCACCACCATGCCCAGCAATAGTGATCTTTTTAAAAATATACAATTCAGTGGTTTTTAGTATATTCCACAAGGCTGTGTAACTATCACCACTGTGTAATTTCAGAATATTCTTTATCACTCCCAATAGAAACCCCACACCCTTTAGTAATCACTCCCCATTCCCATCTAGCCCCACCCCATGGTAAGCACTAATCTAGTGTGTCTTTAGATTTGCTTGGGCGAGATGCTCTATAGAAATGGAATCATGTCATTTTGTGTCTGGCTTCTTTAACTTAGCATAATGTTTTCAAGAGTCACTCCTGTTACAGCATTAACAGCATATAGCTTTTCTTTTTTTAATGGTTGAGTAATATTTCAGCAAATGAACGTACCAGACTTGTGTGGGGACTGACCCTAGGACCTAGTGCGTGCTATGCACACACTCTACCATGGAGCTAGCTGACTTTATCCCGACTTGGCCTTTATCCCAGGCCTACCTGACTTTATCCTTCTGCAGATGGATGCTCAGATTGTTTCCACTTTTACTATTTTTTTCTTGAGACAGAGTCTCACTATATAGTCCAGGTTGGCCTCAAACTCACTAAACCCCCCAGACTGGGCTCCAGCTTGTGGTGCTTCTCCTGCCTCAGTCGCCCGAGTGCTGGGATCACAGGGGTGCGCTACCACCCCGGCTTCCACTTTGACAATTCCTAGAAACACCGAGGTGTGTAGTTCCGGAGTTGGGTCTAAGCCGCCGTGTGAATCTGTGTTTTGGTTTCTCTTGGGCGTGGATCTGGAGGTGGCGCTGCTTGATCCTGTGTGCCTGTGTCCCATCTCCATCTTCCTTTTCTTGCCATCTTTGAAGCATCCTTTCACGATTTGCATCCCAAAATTACTCTATGGTCTTCCGATTTAGAACATTTTGACTTTCTCTAGTGGTGAAAATGGCCCTCTCCCCCTTCTCCTGTAGTCCCAGCTGAAGGTCAGGTCCACGACTCTCATACTCTGAATCTAGCTTCTTTGATCTTAACTCAGTGACATTTTCTGCTCCACCTAGTCTACCTGAAGGCAGGGCTGAATGCCATATTTGGCATTATCATCATCAGTGTGTTACGAGGCCGGAGATTGAACCCTGGGCCTCGTTTGTGCTGAGCAGTTGTCCTACCACTCGCCTAGTTTGATCCTGGGCTCGATGGCTCACCCTTTAGCTCTATCACTTTGTGCCACTCCCACTCCTTTCTCTCTGATGTCTTCTTCCTTCTCTTTGGCTATTAACTCACTTTCATGCCTCAGATGAGCTCCTGGTCCTTGCCACTTCTCTTTGCAGCCTCTTAGCTAACTGCTGCCGTAAACTGTCTTCCTATCTCGCTAGAACCTGTGGCCAGCTCGTTCCACGGTGCTATCTCTAGTGCCCTCCCTGCTTTAGCCCCTCTGTCTCTAGTAGAAAGAACTTGTCTCCATTCTTTTTTTTTTTTTTTTTTTGGTACCGGATATCGAACTTATGACCTCACCCTTGCGAAGCAGGCACTTATGCCACTGAGCTAAATCCCCAGCCCCTCGTCTCCATTCTTGCCCTGAGATTACCAGGTCCTGTGGAGCAGGCTGGCTGGTTTCCCAGCTCAGGTAGGCACACAGCTGTGTTTTCCTATAAAAATGACTTCTTGTCCTAACTACTGCTTTGAGGAATCTTTGCTTATGAAGCCACATGCCTTGATCTCACCAGTACCTTTTATGCACCAATGAAGCTCTTTTACTGAGGTCTAGACCAATTTACTGTCTTACACTTTCTTCAGTTTTCCCTCTGAATTTTTCCTTGTCCAGCCCAAGCCATTATACTTTAGAACCTTGTCTTGACTATCTCTTCTTGACTTTTAAAATTACTCCTTTTGTTGCCTTTTTAAAGCTTCTCTCTAGTCTTTCTCTGGAAATACTCTGCTTCAAAAGAAAACACAATCTTGTGTTCGAATACTATTTTTTTTCAACAACCCTGTAGATGAACAGAATGCTTATTTCTTAGTTTACAAGAAGGAATCAATGCCTTAACTATTAATATCTTAATATTAACTAAGGTATAAATGTCTGCTACTCAGGTAGGACATTCTTCCGAGGATGAAAGGTGGTTTTTGGAGGGTCCACCCCCAGCCCCATTTCCTTTCTTCATTGCTGGAGAAAGAACCCAGGGCCTTGCACATGCCAGCGGGACCAGATTATTTATTTACTTATTTATTCATTTGCAGTAGTGAAGATTGAACCTAGAGCCTTTGCATTAAATAGGACAAAATATCCTTTTTCCTTTTGAGACCGGGTCGCCCTAAATCACTAAATTGGCCAGGCTGGGCTGCACCATACGATTTTTTTTTTGCTGCCTCGGCCTCTCAGAGCGCTGCGATTACAGTCGTAGGCCACCAAGTCAGGCTTGCGCGAGTGTAATTACAGCACGGACGGTTTTCATGAAGGTGTAAATAGCTGGACCTATGGTCTCCGGTCCGTGCAAGTGAGGGCAGCCCTGTTTCTCGGCGACTTCAGTACAGGCGGGAGGCTGACCTGGCCGAAGACGCGGGACTTCTCATCATCGCAGCTCCAGCTCCACTGTTCCAGGGCGCCCAGAGCCCCCACT
>PVLA01014468.1:0-30408 GCA_004027455.1 Hydrochoerus hydrochaeris | reverse complement strand
TTGGACACGAGTATTTCCGAAGGAGTGATGGCGAGCACATCTGAGAAGGAAAGTGAATCAAGGGTGTAGAAAGCCTCTCACATGGAGGAAAACGAGTTCAGGACTCCTTTTAGTGATGAAGGGGCCCATCGTTAGAAAGCAAACATTTGGCAAGTGCTTAGCCTGGGACTGACTTTAACATCTGTTCAGGCTTGACTTCACACAGCATGAGAGGAGAGTTTTGAACAGAAATGTACCTAAAGGAATTAAGATATTTAGATTAGTGAGATTGTCATAATTGCTGATTAATATGAAAACTGTTCTTTCCATAGTCACCATGAGTATATTCATATCATGTGTTAGTACCTGGGAAGACTAAAGCAAACGTTAGTTTTAATTAAAGCCCCAAGTTAATTAGAATATTTTCTTTACATGGAAAATTTAGTTTAAAAAATAGACAATGGAAATATTTAAATTGTGAAGAGAAAATAAACAATCTTAATTTTATGAAAGAGATTGTTACTTTTTACTTATTTAGCCTAAGAACCGAAGCTCAGAGCGAAGAGGAGAAGAGAGGAGAGGAAAAGAGAAGGGAGGACAGGAAAGAGGAGGGCAGAAGGGAGAGGAGATGAAAAAAATCTTTGTTGAATTTATTCAGCTTTACTGCAGCATCCTATGTCCACATTTGGGCTGGAAAGAACTCACTAGCTCAAAGTCACATAGGCAGTAACAGAAGAGACAGTATCCAAAGCCAGCTCTCTTTACATTACTACTTCATTTGACCAGCAACACTAAAACTTACATAGAAATCATGTGTCAAAAACAGAATGGTCAGTGATGACGGTATAGAATTTAGAATCATGAAGGTGAGCTGACAGTATTGCTTCAGTAGTGCCCAGTGACAGGGCAATGCCATTACACTTGTCCTGCTGTACTTCTCACATCAAATCAGTATTCTCCTCAGATGAGGTTTAGAAAATGGTCTTGGAGTATGTTGGATAAAGAAGGTGAGCACTTGGAGTGTTCTAGTTCCAAAAGCAGAAGGAAGAAGACAGCATATTTGACTTACCAGGACACTTGGCCATGTTTGAGGTCAGGCCCTTTTGGAATCCAGGTCTGGGGAGCCTTCTGTCTTTACAATGCACACAGATGTTATGACCACGACCTTTCCACCACCTGCACCGCGCCTCCTACCACCAGCTCTAAGTCTTATCCTCCTGTGCTCTAACTCCTCCATCAACTCAAATCTATCTTGAGCCAGGCCTATGCTTCTTTCTTTGATTTTCCTCTGCTCCCAGCACTTTGAATTAGTTATCTTATATCCTGAGAGGTATAAGAAACAAGGAGAACAGTTTAAGTCTCTTGCTCATCCCTCTGCTCCTAAATCTAACATAGCTTTTAAACAATTTGCCTGTATAATATTTGTCAATTAAAGTTGAGGACAATCTAATATACCCAAGTTACTTATTTATGGGTTTAATTTCTAATCTTTAGTCAGTATTAAGAGGCTTCCATCTTATGTTAATAAGTAGCAGTTTATGCTCTGCAAATACACAGATTTCACCCAGTATTCACTAGGACACAGGTGACATGCAGTCAGCATAACGGAAAAGTGCCTCAGACTAAAATCAGGCTTTGGCTTCAGGGTTCTAGTTAGTGATTATGTAGCCTCGATTTTCTCATTTGTAAAATAGTAATAATATTAACTGCCTTAATTTTCTCTCATGGATATAGCGAGGAAATAATGTGATAGTGTATAAAAATTGTTTTAGTTATTATATATATACATAAATAATAAAAAATAACAATTACAGATGTATTTGGTAAAAATAAATTGATAACTATATTTCTTCAGGTTACTTGTATTATAAGTACATATTGGCTAATAACATATTGGGTTAAACTGAGTTTAACTATGTTACAATTTTTGGTATTGAGGACTTACCTTTATAAAGATAAATTATTTCTGCTTTCTATCAGAAGCAGGTACTTTCTTTGTAATATTTATCTCAGCATTCAAATTAAGCTCAGCTTCAAGAAATGTTGCCCAATTCCACAGAAAAGGAAGGGTAAATATTTTTATACAACAGTCATTATAATTGTTCCCTAATTCCCAGAGCAATTTAAAGTTGGAGTGAGAGAGCCATGGAATGGAAAAACTTCTGATGTGACAAGGACAGTGTCCCACAGATACAATAAGCAGTAATGTGACAATATCTTGCAGCAGTATTAAAGATCCAAAAGAAAGTAGCATTCTCCTGCCCATGTAAACTTTGAAAATGGAGTTGAATGTTCACCAATGAAATGTGATAGACTTTTAGCTTAAATTTATCTACAAAAGTGAAGTTAATTAAAAGAGCTTAATAATTCAAATAATAACTATTAAAATAGAATGCTATGATTAAAGATGACCTAAATATTGTGAGTGAAAGGATATTCACAGTGAGTAAAATATAATTTAATTTTTACCTCATTTTCTCTTCATTCTTGACAAATTAATTTCATTCAGCATTCCATCATAACCTTTTGAAATAAAAAGAAATCCCAATATGCAGTACAATAAATAAGCTCATTGGACAATAAGAAATCAATATATTAAAGCCACAGATAGTCTACAATGAATTCAGGAAATAAAATTCAGATGGATAAATAGTACATGGTAGAATTGAAATGTCTGTTAAATTACAGCATAGATTTATTGAGGTTTACTTAAAATATTAAGATTCTGAAAAATAAACATTTGCTTAATAAATTAGAAGCAATGTTTTTGTACAATTATTAGTGCCTACTAAATGAACAAAATAATGGATTTCTTTGTGACAGTTTCATACATGCATATAACATACTTAGATTGTATCTACCCTTCCTGTTACCTTCTCTTACCTTCCCCCTGTCTTCCCCTGCTTCTTCCCTAATTGTCCCCTTTTCTGTTCATGTCATCTTTTTACTAGATGAGATGAAATCACAGTGTACTTTTTATTTGTATTTCCCTGGAGGCTAAAGCTTTTCAGCATTTTTTTCACATTTGTATTTCTTTTTTTTTTTTAATGTCTGTTCAGCTCCTTTATCCATCTCTTAACTGGATTACTGTTTCTTCTGGGGTTAAAATTTTTAGTTACTTATATATTCTGGATAATAATTCTCTATCATCAGAATAGATAGTGAAGATCTTCCCTCATGCTGTTAGCTATCCCTTCACCCTTTTGTTGGCACCACAAATTCGCAATGGCTAATTCTGGGAACTTCCACCAGGGATGTACAGTGGAGGTCTGGGGCTATGCGTATCACCCAGTTGAGATTTCCCGTTAACTCTTCAGAGTTGGACCATCCTTTTCCACCCACTAAGATTAAAAGACAGTACAGGGCAATATCCTTCTTAGCATAAAATCACCTCTGCCCTCTTAAGTCATCTGATAATCTCCTTCTCAATCAATATTATGCTTCATGGCCTTTTATTCCTGGTGAACAACTGGTTATCCCCATCTCTGCTTACTGCCATTTTTTCTTTCTTTCTCTCTTTCACTCTTTCTCTCTTACGTGCACCCATAAAACCTGGCAGGAGTTTGGAGCCTCACTCAGGGGTCTCCATCACGCTCTGATTGTTGTTTATTTGTTTGGATATTGTTTGTTGTTTTGTTTTGCATTGTTTTTGCTGGACAGAATATTTTAATTTAATGAAATCCAGTTCTTGCTACAATTTTTTGAGTTAATAAAATTCTGTTTAGGAAATAGATACATCTATTAATATTTTTAAATGTTGCTCTCATTTCATCTAGGGATTTCAAAGTTTATATCATATATTCGCTGACATTTGACCCATTTTGAGTTGAGTTTTGTGCAATATAAAACACAATGTTCTAGATAAAAATGTCTAGTTTTCTCAGCACCCTTTGTGGAAGACACTGTCTTTTCTCCAGTGTATGTTCTTGGCTCCCTTATCAAAAACCACATGCCTGTATATGCATGAGTTTACTTGTTAGTCCTCTGTTCTACTCCATTAGTCTACATGTCTTTTTTATTCTAATATGATGATACTTGTTATAACAGCTCTAGAACATGCTCTGAAATTAAGCCTTTATTGTCTAAGATTGCTTTGCATATTTGGGGATCTTATGTGTTTACATAAACAATTTTAAGATTGTTTCTGCTAGTTCTGTGAAGAATATCATTGTTATTTTGATGGAGATTTCATTAAATCTGTAGATTTCTTTCAGTAGTATGACCAATTTTAATATTACTTCTTCCAATCCATGAACATGGGAACATACATCCATCTGCTGGTGTCTTCTACAATTTCCTCAGTGTTTTAATTTTCATTGCAGAGGTCTTCCACCCAAAAATCAGTGGAATAGATTAGAAGATACAGAAACAACTCCAGACATTCTCAGTTACCTTGTCTTTGACAAACACATTGACTAGAAGAAAGATAGCCTCTTTAACAACCAGTGCTGCAAAACTTGGTTCTGGACATGCTGAAGATTAAAATTGGACCCATATCTTTCACCAGGTAGTAAACTAAATTCAAAATGGATAAAAAAATCTAAATATTAAAACAGAAACATTAAATCTGCTGGAAGATAACATAAGTAAAACTCTTGAAGACACTGGTCTAGGCAAAGACTTTATAAACAAAATCCTGATTGCATAGAGATTATCATAAAGAATCAACATCTGTTATCCCAACTTAATAAAGAGAAACAACCAAGTGAAGAGACAACTCATGATGTGAGGCAAATGTTTGCCAGCTGTTCATCAAAGGATTACTATCAAGAACATACAAAGAACTAAAACAAAAAAAAAAAGCAGACAGCACAAATTTAAAGACCCAATCCAAAAATGGGCATGTGAGATGAATACACACTTCTCAGATGAAGAAATACAAGTGGCAAATAAATAAATAAAAAATGTTTAATGTCACTGGTGATTCAAGAGATGCAAATTAAAACAGCACTGAGATTACATCTCACCCAGAAAGAATAGCTATTGTCAAGAAATCAACTAAAACAAATGCTAGTGGGGCTGTTGGGGAAAATGAACCCTTCTCCACTGTTGGTGGGAGTGTGGACTGATACAACCACTGTGGAGGTCAGTCTAGAGGTTCCTAAAAATACTAGAATTGAAGGTCCCATTTGACCAGCTATTCCCCTTCTAGGTATCTTCCCAGGGGAATTGAAAACATTGTACTACAGCCCTATATGTGTACTCATGTTTATAGCAGTACAATTTGTAATAGCTAGATATTGGAAACAACCCAAATGCCCATCAAGCAAGGGATAAATATAAAAAACATGATCTTTTTATACAATGGAGTACTACTCAGCCATAAATAAGGATAAACTGGAGGCTTTTCCCAGGAAACAAATGCAACTTGAGACCATACTTATAAGTGGAACAATCCAGTTGCACATCTGTAAATATCACATTGTCTCCCTAGTGTGAGAAACTGAAAGAGCAAATAATTTCCAAAATGTACAATAGGTACAGTAAAATGGAGAGAAACTTCAAAAGAAAAGAGAAACTAGGAAGGGGCAATGGAGAAATGAATAAAAGGAAAAGCAAAAAAATCATATATATATATATATATATATATATATATGAGTTAAGATAATTATACTACATTCTTTTAGTTCATTAAGAAGAAAGGTTTGTGTTAATATTTGGACAATTAAATTCAAATGTTTGTACTCTGAATAACTAACTTAAAGATAACAATATGCAATGTGTTAACCATTCCTATTATCTCGTTTTGAAATTTTTTTTTGTACCAGGGAACGAACTCATGACCTTGCACTTGCCAGGCAGGCACTTATGCTACTGAGCTAAATCCCTGGCACTTGAAATTCTGTTTTATTTTTTCCCTTTAAAATAAAAAGAAAAACTAGATTATGTCCTTCATATTTCATTCATCAACTCAAACACTAGCTGAAGTGGCAAGTTATAAAAATGTAGACATAGAGTAAAGCTTGCAGAAAAGTGAAGACCACAAAGAGAATAAAGGTACAAAGTAGCACCAAAAATGATTCAGTCAGCTTCAAAGACAAGTACAACTGGCTGAGCATTCACCAAACCCCTTTGATAATGTTATTAATAAATCCAAGCAAGAAATTTGAAATTTCAATCGAGCTAATTTATTCAATAGAACTAATATGAATATTCGGCTGGTTTTTGTATTACATAACTTTAGCTGCATAGACTGTGGTAGAGCCTACTAAAGAAGCTCTGCATTGCTGTGTAATGAAAAGCTAAATGAGTGTGGCAGCATCTAATTTATCTCTATAGACAACTAAAAAGTGGGGACTACATATTTGCTCTGGACAAAGATGAAATGCCCTAGATTTAATTTATTTTCTGTGCCATATAAAGTCTGAAATTCTCTTAGAATCCCTTTCCCCCAGCTTATTAATGAAAATCATTTATATGTGGTTTAATTTTTTTATATTTTCTAATTTAGGACATGGCCAGTGGGGTATAAAAGATCTCTTGTCAAACTGGAGCTTTGACTCGTTGTCTGAGATGAACAATCTTGATATGTCTTTTTGTGTCTGGCTATCCACAGGTAAAGAACACTCTCCGTAATTAAAAGGACTCCAGGAGGTCTGACTGGGCAGTTGTTGACCTCTCTATGTTATTATTCGTGTTCCATATGCTGATGTGTTGTGTCTTCTGCTTTTATGAAAACATGTGGAGCTACACCATGTGGTTCTCAACAGAGCACTCTCAGTTAACAAAACCTGTGTCATTCTTGCAGCTGGTGATTTGAGCAGGCTAATTGAAACAATCTGTCTGTCTGTCTGTCTGTCTGTCTCTCTCTCTCTCTCTCTCTCATTTTCTCTTCTTTCTCTTTCCTACAGCCAGGAACTGATTAGCTTCCTCTGCCAGGCCCTTCCATCATATGCTTAGTGCCTTGGAACCAGCCACAAATGAGCTGAAACCCTTGAAACTATGACCCAAAATAAACCTCTCCTCCTTTAAATTTTGGTTATCAGGTACTTTGCCCAGGGACAAGAAAATGACTAGCACTGTACAGATATTATTATTCATAATTATCTTCTATGATTATTTAGTGGCTGGTAGCCAATGGGTCTATCTTGGAAGTTACCTGTTATCTTCGGGACTAAAAAATGTGATCTCTTCAGTATCCTCAGTCATGACTGATTTGGTGCTAATAACTCAATGTGTAAACAAGAAAGAAATCCTGACCTTTTGTGATCTATTTAACTAATATGACCCATTCTATTTCTATTTCAGAAGAAATTTAAAGCCAATAGAAATGGATTCCAGTGTATAAAACTTAGGCTCCTAAAAGTCATTTAAATTACCCTGCTTACTGCAACATTCAGGCAAGGTGACAGACTGCATGCAACTGTAAATTAATACTATTAATTATCCTGGTTACATAATGAGATCTATTTGAATATTAAACTCAGACTGAATTTCAAACAGGAATAAATTATATGAACCCCTGGGAGGTATTTTATATAACCTGATAAATAGGGAGTCAGGAGAAAATAATAATTTTAGGGAGATTATTTGATTACTTTGTAAATTTTATTTAAAGAGAAAAAAAGCAAAACAGAAAAAAGGATAGAAACAGTACAGAATTTCAGAAAGAAACAGTAAGAAATCACTAGTTGATAAATTACATATTGTCTTCTTAGACATAGTTGTTCAAGTTACAAAATTAAAGCACAGAAAGTGGACATTCAAACAATGAGGCTGCAAACAGTTCTGTTCAATGATCCAATAAAAATTTAGCAATATGGTTATAATTCCTACACACTTAAACATAAATGCAGTTATATCCTTTAGAGCACTTTCTTTTCCTCCTTTTGCCTTTTAAGTCCATTATCTGTTTAGTTATGTTTCAGCTTGCTCAGTACCTAATTGATTTGTTTTGTTGTTATTTACTTTTTAATCACCTTATATTATTCTGCTGCTTTGTTTTTGAGTTTCTCCTCATTCATGCCCCATGGATCAACTTTGGTGGAGTTGGGAGTTTTTTGGAGGTATTTTGTTACTTTGTTATCTATTTTTTTTATTTTGAAGGTAGCAAAATACAGCAGAACAAGACAGAACAAAGCCATCTGAGACAGTGCAGTGAAATAGGCAGAGAACCTCACAGCAGGTCACCAGGACAACAGCAATAGACTCAATAGTATATCCTGTTCTGTTCACATTAGCTGTTCTTTCAATCAGGTAGAGCAAAATGGAAGGAAATAGCAAACTTATAAAAACAGAATATTGAATAGAGCAGTACCATTAATCAGAACTGAGCAAAGCAGTGATAAAAATATTTGCCTTCAAAGAGATGGCAGAAGGAAATCCCCCTTATTTGCTATATTGCATATGTTGATCCTCCCAAGAGATACTCAGATCTCTGGCTCCCACTTGCTAATGGGGATGGGGTGGGGGTGTGGGTATGGATGTTTGATTCTTAGCCCATGCACCAGCAGGCCCACATCTGCTTACCAGAGCACCTAGCTGGCTGCTTGTTTTCCCAGTGCCTCAAGTTCCAACATGGTGCAGACCTCAGGAAACGCTGACAATTCTCACCCTGGAGCAGCCACGGCTTGTGAAGCCCCAGTAATTGATTATTCTTAAACAAACAAAAAAAAAGTTCCTTGCTCTGTGAGCTCCAAAATTAAAGCAAGAAACCACTAAATTATATTACTTGATTTGTGGAGAAACAAAAGCAGCATATCTAGAAATATTATTCTTTATTTACAAAGCTTCCAGGAAACAGCACTACCCACTATTCACAGTGGCTAAGGTGTGACCTCAGCCTCCGTGCTCATCAACAGATGAATGGACAGGGAAAATATGCTGTACAAACACAGTGGACTACTATTCAGCCTTAAAAAAAATGAAATCATGTCACTTTCAGGAAAAAGGGTGGAATTAGAAAGCATAATATTAAAAAAAGAACTGAAAGTAGAAAACTAGAAGGAAGATTTTCAGGGAAGGGCAAGGGGATAGAGTAAGACAGCAGAACAAAAAGTGGACATGATCAAGGATATACATATATATATAGTTATGTATATAATACATACATAAAATATTTATCACAATGAAACTCATTAATTTGTACAATTACTATGTTAATTATAAGTTTTTAAAATTTTCTACCTAGTGACAATGTTGGGATCAAAAACTTAATTTTCAAGTATAATTAGAAATGAAAACAACATTAATGGAAGTTTTTTCCATAACTTCCCTTGGGAGAAGCACTGGGATTTGGGCTTAGTCAATTTCTATACTTGATCTTAGCCAAAAGGTCAAGACGTGATAATGTAGTTAATTTCTAAAGGAACTCTTTTTTGCCTTTTTGAAGACAATAGTTGGCCAGTTGAACATTAATTTAGATTTATTCTGTTATAGAAGTTTGTAAAATTATTGTGAGAACTTTAATGTGCATTTGTGAATTATAGGAGAAGAGCATTCTAGAAGAGATAGTAATGCATACAAAGCTCCCTGTTAAATGGGCAGTGCATATTCAAGAATATGAATGGACATGTATACAGCATCCATGAAAGACCTGTCTTGGTTTTGGTTCTTACCCAAGAGGTAGGAAGACTCCTCCCCATGATCAGTTAGTTCTAACAAGGTGACAGACATACAGCACTATGTCAACACTTGGTAACTGAATAATAAAGAGCTGTCTATTGCATAAGTCAATTCTTGCTGAGTGTAGCAGTTCAATTCTAAAAAAGATAACCTGGTAAAAATTAATGAAAAACAAAAAGGGGAGTATTTTGTGATACAGAAAGAGACAAAAATTATACAAAGAAAAACTAACATTAACTTGGTATTTCAGTAGAAGCCCATAAGAAAAGATTACCTCTTAGATGTATTTAGAGATGCTAGTCCAAAGGTAACAATTGTTTCCTGCAGGAATTGACTTCTCTATTGAAAACTGAAAGTACTCTCATGTAATATAATAATGCCAATAAAGCTTGCTTTTGTTTGTGGAGGATAATAACCAATATAATGGCTAGTTAGCAAATTAAAACCAACATTACATTATGATGATTTTTGGGTTTACATATATACCACTGATAAGTCCAGTGTACACTAAGCTAGCCTATGATGATGTCTTTGGCATGCTCAGAAAAATGACATTTGGAGGTTATTATGAGCTGTATGATAGTATTTTGGGAAAATCAGCATTTGAAGTCATTCACAAGTATTCAAACTCTAGTGAATCCACATGTTATCGATTACACGAATATGTTTGTACATAAACCAACTCTGATCAAAACATTCTAAAAGAGATTTGAGCACAGGTTTAGGAGTCTTAAGGTGAGCCAGTTTATTGGATAATTAGCCCATACTAGCTACTTTAAAAAGATGCAGATTCATTAGAATGGGAAATATCCTAGCTAGATAACAGAGGTTCACAAAAAAATGGAAAAATTTTAATACAATGGGTGGGGATAAAAAAAAGATAAGGGTCAAGGATGGGACAGATGTACAGTGACCCTGGACAGTGTTTACTGCCTATATTCTTGAAGGCAGAAGACAACAATAGTGTGCTAGGTAGATAACTAAAAGACAATGGTGTGTTTATTGTATATAAATCTTTATTTATTCATTAATTGTTTTGGCATCAAGAATCAAACTCAGGACCTTGCACTTGCCAGGCAGGCACTGTGCTGCTAAGCTATATCCCCAGCCCACCTTAAATAAGAATTTAACAAGAACATGATATAATTGGGTCTGACAACATTCCGCTGGAGTATTGAAAAGTTTTTAATTATCCATGTTTATGTTCCTAACTTTAATTTGTTTCAGATATTGGACCCCTCTTGAACCCCCCTTAAAAGAATTTAAATTGTCTTCCTGTACTAATGGTTGGTCCTTTGGAGGCTGTTTCTGGAAGTCAAAACATAGAGAAACATTTAGATTGTCATGAAGATACAAAGGAAATATGAGTCACCTTATACATTTTTCCCCTGAGATTGAACTAAAAGCCTCAGATTCAGAATATTTTAGATAGTCTCATCTGCCAAGTTTACCCAAGGAATGAGCTAACTGTAAGTAGAAGAACAAAATAATCATGGCATATTACTTGCTATCTAATTCTCACTTATATCCCCTCATTTATACTGCCAATTATTGCATAAAGCAATGTTTCCTGGGGCTGCAAAGAGAAACAGGTTGCAAGAAAGAACACCAGTCTCGAATCATGGGAAGGAAGCCATTCCAGGGTCTAGTGCTATGTAAATGGTGCTGTGCTCCACCACCCTGCTTCGCAGACATGGTCCACAAATTATAGCTGTGATATTTAAATGTTATTAGACAGTTTAACTAGATAAATTTCATTTCTTTATCTACAGTGTTCAGCCTTTAGTGTCAGAAGATTTGCATTACATTTTGAAACATTGAGTATTACCCACAACAAAGCTCTGAAGTAGAAATTGGCCTCGTTTAAAGAAGAAACAAAAAGATTTTAACTCTTTGAATTTTAAATACAGCTATTCTAAGATCAAATTCAGTGTCTTCCAATGTCATGTTTGCATTATTAAAAGTATTTATTCATTTACATATTCCCAACCCCTGCATCAGAGCATAATTTTAATGGTACAAACATCACTAAAAAAGCAAATATGTTACCTCATTTTTCTTTAGCAGTTACGCAATTTGAAACCTATTATTTGACTTATAATTTGCTGGAAAAAAAAACTCCATCTCAACTCTTTGAGCCTGAATTACAATAATTTGATTGTCTCATGGTCAAATAATTTGGCCACATCTATGAGAACAATCTTTGAAAAGATTTTTAAAATAGTTTAAATAGACATTTGTGGTGGCAGCAGACCTTCAATCCCAGCACTCAGAAGAGTGAGGCAGGAGAATTTGCACCAGTCCAAGGCCAGCCTGGACTCCACAGTGAGTTCAAGTTCAGCCTAAACTACATAATAAGAGTTTGTCTCAAAAACATAAATAAAATAATAAATAAATAAATAAATTTTTTAAAGTAAAATAGCTGAAATAACATATCATCTGTATGGTTATATTCAAAATAATTGCCAAAGTCAAATTATATAATATCATATAATTTCTCTATCTACATATGAATTGCATATACATTAGATATAATTTTCTGTAAATATGAATGAATAAGAGCTACCTCTTTCATCAACACTTTCTGGAAATTTCTTGACCACAGTTTATGGTATCAGCACCTTATTATCTTGTATTTGTTCTTTGCCTAATAAGGTAACTGGAGCTCATCCTCTTCTAACTGCAACTAATTATAACTCACGGAAGAATCCAATGTGTGTTAAGGTCCGCCTCTCCACCGTGAACTTAGCATATGTGATAACAATGAAACTTAGGCCAGGTTATTGAGCCTGTTAGACCCAACATATGAGAGAACACACAAAGCTGAGAGAAGCTGCAAACATAACGTCACGGGGCTCACAACAGGTCTTCACACCCTTCTTAGCCCATGGACTTCTGACCGTGACTGTTACAGTGTCCAGAGTTTCATAGGGTCTCAGTAGGAAAATAAAAGATAAAATAAATATGCAGTTTTATACCCAGGGAGCAATGATTTAATGAACTTATTACTTCTAGAGGATAAACTTTGAGAGACAAAGGTCAGGAGAAAGATTTCGTAAAAAAAAGGAAAATAGCAAAAAAAATTAGGTTCCTGTGACACCCAGGACACTCATCCCTTTAATCCTTTATTAACTAACATATTTTTCTTTGCTGGGTTTCTGGTGAAGTAGTTTAAACACTCAGAAGTAAAAGAAACTGAACCACCCAGGCCAAATGATGTGTAATGTAATTACACCTTGAGTTTTAATCTGGGATGGCTCCCTGCTGTGTAATGCTATAAACTGAGCCCTCATCACAGACCCTGTGCTAGCACAGGCCTTAATAAAATGTAACTTGCTTTAGTGTTCCTGTAAAACAATGTTGCAGGCAACTATGAAACTGAAGTAACACAAAATGTGATTCTTTTTTTAAAGTGGCTCCTGAGGTTGTGTGTTAATAACTTTCTGTTCATCATCCACAGAGTTCTGTGGACTCTACGGAATAACATGGAAAGAGCCAATGTTTCCACGTGGACAGAATTTGTACTGGTTGGGCTTTCTGCCTATCCAAAGCTCCAGACAGCTTTCTTTGTGCTAGTTTTGTGGATGTTCCTCATGATTCTGCTTGGAAATGGAGTACTCATCTCAGTGATCGCCTACGACTTTCAATTGCACACGCCCATGTATTTTTTCCTCTGTAATCTTTCCATCCTGGACATTTGTTACACAAGCTCCTCTGTCCCACTAATTCTTGACACTTTTCTGAGAGCAAAGAAAAGAGTTTCTTTCTCTGCATGTATGGTACAAATGTTCCTCTCCTTTGCCAAGGGTGCCACAGAGTGTGTGCTTTTAGGCATGATGGCATTTGACTGCTACATGGCCATCTGCTATCCGCTGAGATACCCTGGCATCATGACCAAAGGTGTCTATGTGCCCATGGCATCTGTACCCTGGGTCATTGGGTTTGTTGACTCAGTGATACAGACATCTCTTGCAATGCAATTGCCATTCTGTAGCAATAATGTCATTCACCATTTTGCCTGTGAAATTCTGGCTATCCTGAAGCTGGCCTGTGCTGACATTTCAGTCAATGTAATCAGCATGGCAGCATCAAATCTAATTGCTCTAGTTATTCCCCTGATAGTGATTTCCATTTCTTATTTATGTATTGTTGCTACTATCATGAGAATTCCTTTCACTGATGGAAAATGTAAGGCCTTCTCCACCTGCTCAGCCCACCTCACGGTGGTAATTATATTCTATGGAACTCTTTTCTTCATGTATGCAAAGCCCAAGTCTAAAACCACCGCTGAGGCAGATAATCAAGACATCATGCAGACTCTCTTTTCCCTCTTCTATGGGGTGATGACTCCCTTGCTCAATCCTCTCATCTATAGTCTGAGGAACAAGGATGTGAAGTCTGCTTTTAAGAATATGCTGGGTAGGAAAGACCATTCTGATGACATATGAAAATTTGTTTACACCATGTGATCCAGTATTAAAAGGGGCTGCAGACATGACATTCAGAAAGAGAAATTTACATGTGAAAAAGAATTTACTGGTGGAATTCAAAACAATGTGACAGAAATACTTTGATTTCTGATGCTATGGTAAGTCTTTTGTTCTAACAGTAGAAATGAGACACTGTCATGGTTTTAAGCCATGCAAACTATTGGTTTAGATATTTACAGGTGTGAAAACTGTTGAAAATCTGTTAGGAAGACAAAGTCTCATACCTCGCCCCCAGAAAATATCACTCATAGTTTTAGAAAGTAATAAAAGGAAAATGTGTTCTAAAAGCAGTTGTAACTTATAAGAAGTAAATTATTGATTAGTATACAAAGTGTTAACACATGATATAGTATACATTTCATTTTTAGTTTGTTCACTTCTTTACTGTTTGTATTCACCACAAATAAAAAATCTTATCTAGTATTGTATCTGTTTATTGTTATACAATGTCCCAAAGCCTTGTAACAAAGCCTGGAATAGAACAGTCAACAAATTTTTATTAAACAAATAAGTCACCTGATACATAAAAGCACAAATTTAAATCTGTCATAGCAGAGCTAGCAAGAATTATTCAAAAATAAAATTTATTAAATAAAATAATCTCAAATTTATTAGGATTTCATCATAGAAACATTCCTTAGTAGCTAAGGTATTATCTGTGTGTGTGTGTGTGTGTGTGTGTGTGTGTGTGTGTGTGTGTGTGTTTTAACATAGAGTAGTGAGTTTTGCTTGTCAGCTACAATAATCTTTCTGGAATTTCATCTTGATGAAATAATGATAGATAAAGAGTTCTCTAATTATGCACTTAAGTTTTAACCTAATACAATACAGGTTACATGGTAGCAAAGCATTACTCACAAATTTTGAGTAGAGATTTGGCTTGAAGAAAGTTTCTTTCCTACTCTGCTAGGCAGGAAAACTACAGAGAACTGACAGCAATTGCAGTACGATGATAAAAAGCAGAAAAGATTGTGTCAAATCATTCAACATTAAGCTATAGAAGTTTGAAGTTTGAGCTCTAAGCTAGAGATGGCCCTAAACTGTGGGCCAGCAACTATGTGAACACTGGGAACTCAACATTCACTGAAGGAATTGAGCCTATGTGACCAACGGAAGAAAGCACTCCCTTTATCTAGTTATTTTAAGAGTTTTACAGTAGCTGAATATAGAACAAAAATCTAAAGTAAAAGGCTACAGTTACTTCTAAGTTATGAGAGGAACTCATGATACCCTCCTTTCTTGTTAATGGGTAATGGTTGTTATTTCACAATATTACATAAGTTACCTCATGCATGGCCCTTACTACTGCCTAGAACAACCTAAAAGCACAATAAAACACTTATCATCTTTAGTGTTGGTTTTACTATAATAGGCCATACAGCTTTGAACTGCCACAAGACTCCATCCTTATACTTTCAGGAACAAACGGGTTCAAATATAGTTTTCTATGTTCTTTTTTGTTTGCTAGGATTGGGAGATTCATAACCCCACTTATCTAGATTTCACCAAAAGGATTGCTGGAGGGAAAGTGAAAGGTCAGAGGAAGATAAAAGACTTGTCTGACATTATCTTCTTTCTGTCAGCACAACTCCAGTTTTGGTTCTTCACCATGACAGCCATATGCTTCCAATATTGTTTCTAGTTTCCATCGATTGTCTTTTCAAAAACCAGAACCAGAAATCTACTCATGCCATCTGCTTAAAGTGTTGAGTTTGCCACTTGATTTTTAATTTTCATACACTAAAAGTCCTATCAAGACTTTGACGGTTCTCAAGGTATCCTTAAAAGTCTTGATTTATACAAATTTTCCTCAATAAATATGTTAAATCAGATGAACACATGTAATAGATAAGATCAGACAAGCATTTCTGTATGTAACTAAATAACAGAAGGCTCTGGGAAAGACATTGGCATTTCTCATGCAGTTATATTCTTGGTTCTAAAATTTAGTCCATAAAAATCACTTTATTAAGGGCTGGGGATTTAGCTCAGCAGCATAAGCACCTGTCTTGCAAGTGTGCAGTTGTGAGTTCAATCCCCAGTATCAAAAAAAAAAAATTCACTTTAGTCTACTCTAAAATTACACAGCTATAGTGATCATATGATAATCAGAGCTTCAGAGAATTGAAGAGTATAAGGATGTACACATAATAGGAGTAAAAGAAGAAGACAAGAGAGGAAGAAAACAAAAATATTTGTACAGAAATAATAGCAGAAATCTTCCTAAATTAGATCAAACAACAGTCTAAACATTGAAAATGTTCCACAAAATTCAAGATGATTCAATGAAAACCACAGTCAGACACACTGTAGTCAAAATGCCAAACAAAAACACCTCATAAGGTTTAAAGAAAAACTGGGTCCATTATTCAAAGGAAAACTGGTTTACTAAACTAGTGGGGAGAAACCCAAGAGATAATTAACTGCTGACTTCTCAAATAATTGAAACCAGCAGGCAGTGGCACAGAGTAGTCAGTCCTGGAAGAAGAACAACAAACGCCACTAATCACACCCATTCAGAAAATCTATGTTCCAATCTGGAAAACAAAGTAAGCCTATTGCCTGATGAACAAACCTGACTTAATTATTTATAAATAGACCTTCCTTTCAAAAATACTATCAGAAATTCTTTGGGTTAAATAAAGTAATATTAAGCAGGAATGCAAATGGGTACACACATACACATGAGAGAAAATAACTCAGAATATATTTTAAAAATCAAAAAATAGGGCCCAGGGATTTAGCCCAGTGGCATAAGGCCCTGCCTGGCAAGTGTGAGGTCATGAGTTCAATCCCCAGTTACCACCACCCCCCACCAAAAATCAAGAAATGAAAGTGCTACATTAAATCATCCACTTGGCCCTCTCAAAGTGTCTTGTAAATTTTAAATATACTTTGAGGTCTATTTTAACTGGGGGAAAATGACATTTCTTAACTCCACCATAAGGAATTTCTTTATATAATTACTCTATTTGACTACTTAAGGTAGTGTGTTCTTTGTACTTTGGGAAATGTGAAGTCTTTCCTGTCCCATTGAGCTCTGAAATGCAGTTCCTGTCTCCATACTGGAGTTTTTCCTCATACTATCACAAAGCAGATGAAGTCACCTTTCTAACACAAAAACTTGTTGACTTTTTTTTTTTTAGTTTTACTGACTTGGGTTTTTTTAGTTGTTTGTTTGTTTTCTTTTCTTTTTTTTTTAAACAGGAATCAAACTCATGACCTTGTGCTTGCCAGGCAAGTGTCACTGAGCTATATCCCCTGTTTCTACAATAGACTTTGACTCTCTACTGCAATTTCTACCTTCCTCTCTTACAAATTATAAGTAAATGACAAATGATATGTGTATAGAAGTGATTTCACAATTCTTTAGCATGTACTAAACAGACAGTCTATAGACTCACACTAGTACATAAGTTTAGACTAATGATTCTATATTCTAAATTCCAAACACAATTATATATATATATATATATATATATATATATATATATATATATATATATAAAATAGTATTGGCTTTTGTGCCAATATCATGCTGTTTTTCATCACTGAAACTTTATAGTATAACTTTAACTCTGGGATTATGATGCCGTGGTGACCAGGATTGCTTCTGCTATATTGAATCTTTTTTTATTCCACATAAATTTTAGACTCTTTTTTAAGTTCTGTGAAGAATGCTATGGCTATTTTAATTGGGTTACATTAAGTCTGTATATCAGTTTTGGAGACATAGCCATTTTGATGATACTGGCTCTGCCTAACCAGAAATAGGAAATAGCCTTCCATTGTCTGATGTCATCTTTGATCTTTTTTTTCAGGGTACTATAGTTTCATTGTAGAGGACTTTTATTTACTTGGTTTAGTTCTTCCTAAGTGTTTAATTTTTTCTTGATGCTACTGTGAATGGTATTATTTTCCTTATCTCTTTCTCAGTGAGTTAATTATTGTACAGGAACACTATTGATATTTATGTATTGACTTTGTATCCTGCTAATAAAGAAGGGAAAAAAAGAAGCTAAAAAATTTAATCTGTCATTTTGAACAAGTAGTTTCTTTGCAGAATCTGCACAATGTTGGAATCTAGCAAATCATGTTTATTTTGCACCTACCTGTGGGTTTGTGAGGTGCTCCATGTCCCAGAGGCCACTCTGTCCATTCACCTCAGTCTGTGTAAACTGTCTAACTGAGCCATGTCCTTGCTCATATTGGTAGACAGGGAAAACAGTCAGACTTCTGATCTGTGCTGGATGTAGTCAGTAGGACAAGGGTTCAAGATCGCCTTACTCAAAGACAGAGCACTTCATAAGAATGAACTAAAAGATGCTCAAGTGAAATGACAGACTTAAGGAAGGAACTCCAGCACTAACTGACACATTTAATCCTTTCAAGTCTTTTCAAGTGCCTGGCTAAAATCCTCCTTCCTCTATGCCTCTGATAAAACAAAGCAGCAGTAGGTTGAAGGAAATACACGCCAGCATTCATAAAAGAAAGTTAAAGATGAGCACCTATGCCTGCTGCTCTCCCAGTAGGGTGAACGGAATGTCTTTATCTAGACCACATTCAAATGCCATACATAAGGCACCAGCTCATTTTAGGGCATCTAATGCACGACACACTAGATTTTGTTAGGGTTCCTTGTGCTGCAATATAACAGGATACCAAGGAAAGTTTACTTATTGATATATATTAGACACTCCCATATGGATGTCGTTTCTAAGAAAACCCTTCTTTGTGCCATTTTGTAATTATTAGTGCTGAGAGGTTTTTTGTTTTTATGTTTTTAACATCCTGGTTTTCTTAGTTTCGTTCAGACTAAGCCAAAATTGTTTTTGCTTTGACCAATGAAATTCTAGTAGAAGTGGTGATTATAACTTCTGATAAAACAAGTATTTGCCATTATGAGACACTGCTACTCTCTTCTTCTTGCATTTGAAGCAAGGAGCCTGCATAACATCAAATCTCTAAGTGACTGGTTTAGTCTCCCTACACTCATGGACATTGTATGTGTGGCAGGATTAGTAAAGAAATGTATATTGTGACAAACCACAGACTCAGGATGTTGGTACCACATGTTAACCAAGCATATTCTAACACACAAATTCCCACCAAGCCCAAATAAAAGAGGAAATTAACGAACAAGTGAACTAGAGACATAAAAAAAAATGGTAGTCATGAGGTTACCCTGATGGAAACAACAAAAGCTCTAAAAATGGATCTAAACCTTTTACTGATTTTGTACTGCCTAGAACTCTCCCATTAAACCTGAAACCACTAATGTAACAAAGGATCTCAGGCTTGCCTTTCTAAAATGTTCTTTACAGGACTGCAGTGCATTTAAGTTACCCTAGAAATCACAGACTTGAAATTCTTAACACTGTTCAGAGAGATAGTAGGAAAGTTTCTCATCCTAAGAATATCAATGGAACTACTTCTCAAATGCTGGAGATCAAATAACAGGATGAAATGCATTTTTAAAAACTTACATGTGGAACACACAGGCTAGCAGCAGTGCTTACGGCTTTAGGTCAATATTTAAATATCAGTTGTCTTAGTCCCAGCAAAAGGAGAGCTAAATGCTTTCTGGAAAAAATTATCATCAATTTAAGCATGCAAGATTCTCACATAAAAATTGAGTGCACCTTCAAAAATCACTTAATGCATACTGCCACTAAATGCATTAAGGCAGTTGGTATGTATTGATACAAGGCTAATCTAACCAGAAAATGTGTTATTCCAATGTTTTCCCCTTATAAGAGAACTTCTTAGAAGAGAATTTATATACAGTAAGCCTAATATATCTCCTCAATCACTGAAAAAGTATACACACAAAATTTATAATATTATAAAGTATTTGAACACAAAATTAACAAGCTCAACGACCCAAATATTATAGATACACACTCTTCAAAAGTATATATAGACATATGCAAAAATTGATATAATGTTAGGCTGAAATGAAGAATCAGCAAATTTCAAAGACATAGTGTTAACCAGAACATACTCTCTTTTCTAAATACAAAGTAGTTAGACAGAATCAATTTAAAAATCTCCCTAACTGGAGACAACTAAAACATACTTCAAAATACCTGATGGTAGTGATATTCAAAATGCTGATGTTTCTGTAGCAAGTACTTCAATAAATTGAAATGAATGCCTCTCAATGTAGTCAAAGTAATGTGTACCAGATAAATATTTGCCCTTTTATAGGTAAAAGGAAATACTAAAACCAAAACAAACTTTTAACTAAAACCAAGCCTGATATTTGGAGTCACTGCCAGAGCTGTTTTTGTCGTTTATAGTGTTCATTGTAATTGGTTGGTAGCTATGCTATATTCTTTGTAAAATATTTTCACCATCAATTCTGTTAAAAAAATGAAATGTGATCAAATAATGCGTATGAAAATTTATTGGACATGTGATAGTAGTTTTGTGGGAAATGTTACTTCAGGTCTTACAGGGATGTCAATTCTTAGGGAAGCAAAGAAAGTAAATAAAGACAATTAGCAATCTAGAGAACTTGAATTTGGGTCAGTGTGCTAGATATTGTGATATGTATTCACATGATATTATTTCTTATTAAATTTTCACAATAATATTGAGAGACATCTCCTCATTCATAATTCATAGATGAAGAGACTGAGACTTCCTTAAGAGATTAAGGGATACAGCTAAGTGACTTTCCACTAGAGTACCACCTAAGACCCAGTTGCACGAAAGTGAGAAAATGTAATACAAAAGTATATGAAATCATGAGAAATTTTATCTAAAATGGAACCACTTTGATAAACTGGAGCCTGGGGAACACTTGAAAAGTTACACCTAATGACCATGAGCCACCTGCACCGAGAACTGCAAGTCGTGTCCTCAGCTCTACACTCATCAGCTCTGATGCTTACCTGCATCAGTCGTTATAGGTTTTGCTTCTTAAACTCGAGTTCTTTGTACATTCTTTGGAACACATAATCAATTTTCCCAAAATTTATGTCTCCTGAACTGAAATCCATAAGACCCCTTGGTACTATACTGCTTTCATGTTGATTATTGAATGACAAGCTTTAGAGAGCAGGAGAGTTAAGAAATTCTAGCTGGATTCCACCTTGGCACTCACTCTATTTGTGGTTTCTCTTGCTGTGCAAATAAGATGAGATTCTGTTGTGGATTCTTTGTGATTTTCCTGAGTGTTGGGAGTTTTGTTCATGAAGTCTTTGCCTACACCAATATCTTCAAGAGTTCTACCTATCCTATCATGCCACAGATTTAGTGTTTTTATTTTGATGTTCAGATCTTTGATCCATTTTGATTTTAGTTTAGTGCATGGTGGGAGATATGGTTCTATTTTCAGTCTTTGACATGTGGAAAGCCAATTTTCCCAGCACCATTTATTAAAGAGTCTATTTTTCTTTCAGGGAAAATGTTTGGTTTATTTGTCAAAGATAAGGTAGCTGGATGTGTTTGGAGTTTTTCCTGCATCTTCTAGTATGTTTAACCCATCTTTGGTTCTTGGGTCTATTGGGAGTTTTTTGTTTGTTTGTTTTCTTTTCCTTTCTTTTTTGTGGAGGGGCAGTACCATGCTGTTTTTATTACAGGAACTTTGTAGTATAATTTCAAGCCAGGGATTGTGATGTCCTCTCCCTTGCTTTTGTTGCCCAGAATTGTTTTTGCTATTCTAGGTCTCTTTTGGTTCCAAATAAATTTTAGGATTGTTTTCTCTAATTTTATGAGATATGCTGTGGTATTTTAATCAGAATTGCCTTTAACCTATATAAGAATTCTAGGAAACTGGCCATTTTCACTATGTTGGTACTTTCTACCTAAGAATAAAGTATATCTTTCCATGTTTCTGATACCTTCTTAAGTAACATTTCTCCAAGTACTATATAGTTTTCAATGTAGATGTCTCTTACTTCTTTGTTAGATTGATTCCTCAGTATTCCATTTTTTCAATGCTATTGGTAAAGGTGTGGTTTTGCTAATTTCTCTATCAATGAGTTTGTTATTTGTGTACAGCAGTGCTATTGATTTCTTTATATTTGCTAATATTTTAAAAAGAGAAGCAGAAACTTAAAATTTGAAAGATTTTTGAATATTGACTTTGTATCCACATATGTGACTGAATTTGGCTATTAAATCTAGAAGTCTTTTGGGTTTTTTTGTGGCCTTCTATGGAGAATATCATATCATCTGCAAATAATAATTTAACTTCTTTTTAAAAAACTTTTTTTATTTAAAGAGAAAAAAACAGAAAAAGGATAGAAATATTACAGAATTAAAAAAAGATAAACAGTAAGAAATGACTAGTTGATAATTACATATTGTTCTTTTAGAAACAGTTGTTCAAGTTACAAAATTAAAGCACAAGAAGTGGACACTGAAGCAGTAAGAATGCAAACAGGTCTGTTCAAAAATTCAACAAGAACTTAGAAATATGGTTATCAATCCTACACACTTAAATATACATGCAGTTATATCTTTTATAGCACTTCCTGTTTCCTCTTTTTTACAATAGCAATATACAATTTTAAAATTTTATTTAAAGAGAAGAAAAAAAGCAAAACAGTAAAAAGGTAGCAACAATACAGAATTCTAAAAGAAAGAAAGAAAAAAAGGAAAAAGAGAAAAAAAACCCACTAAGAAATCACTAGTTTATAAATTACATATTGTCATCTTGGATGTAGTTGTTCAAGTTACACAGTTAAAGGAAACATAGTAGACATTCAAACAGTGAGACTGCAAACAGGTCTGCTCAAATATCCAACAAAGATTCAGCAGTATGGTCATCTATTTTACACACTCAAACATACATGCAGTTATATCCCTTGGAGCACTTTCTTTTCCTCTCTTTTATACAATAGCAACTACACATTTGGTTTGATTATACTAATAGTTCTTTTTTACTTTTTACACTAGAGACACAATGTGATATTTATAAACATGATTCTTATTTATTTCACTAATGAGGATAGTCTCAAGTTGTCTCCATTTACCTATGAAGGCCTCAAGATCATCCGTTTTTATAGCTGAGTAATATTCCATTGTATAAAAATGCCACATCTTTTTTCATCCACTCTGCAGTAGATGGGCATCTTGGTTGTTTTCAAGATTTAGCTATCACAAATTGTGCAGCTATGAACATGGGTGCACATATATCACCGTGATATGAACTTTTCAGTTCTTCTGGGAAAATATCCAGGAGGGGAATAACTGGATTGAATGGAAATTCCAATTCTATTCTTCTGAGAAATCTCCATACTGATTTTCATAGTGGCTGCACCAGTCTACATTCCCACCAACAGTGGTGCAGTATTCCTTTTTCCCTGCAGTGTTTCCTTGCCAGCATTTGTTATCAGTTGATTTCTTGATGGCAGCTATTCTTTCCAGAGTGAGGTGAAATCTCAGTGCTGTTTTAATTTGCATTTCTTGAATGACCAGTGATGGTGAACATTTCTTCATGTATTTATTTGATATTTGTATATCTTTCTCTGAGAACTGTGTGTTCATCTCAGATGCCCATTTTAGGAGAGGGTCTTTGAATTTGGGAAGCTTGATATTTTTCAATTCTTTATATGTTCTGGACATAAGTCCTTTGTCTGAGGGGTTGCTGGCTAAAATTCTTTCCCACTCTTTGGGTTTTCTTTTCACTCTGTTGGTGATTTCTTTTGAAGTGCAGAAACTTTTCAATAATATGAGATCCCAGTTGTTGATTCTTTGAAGTGTTTCCCGTGCAGTTTTTGTTTTGTCCATGAATTCTCTGCCTACACCTATGTCTTCAAGACTTCTACCTACCTTATGTTCCAGTAGATTTAGTGTTTCTGTTTTAATATTTAGGTCTTTGATCCATTTAGACTTTAGTTTTGTGCCTGGTGATATGCATGGATCTAGTTTCAGTCTTTGGCATGTGGAGAGCCAATTTTTCCAGCACCATTTATTAAAGAGGCTGTTTTTCTTCCAGGGGACATATTTAGGACCTTTGTCAAATATCAGGTGGCTGAGTGTCTTTTTAGTTGTGCTTGCATCTTCTAATCTATTCTATTGATCCTCAGGTCTATTTCTTTGCCAGTACCATGCTGGTTTTATCACTGTGGCTTTGTAGTATAGATTCAAGTCAGGAATTGAGATTCCTCCTGTCTTCTCTTTGTTGCCCAGAATTGCCTTTGCTATTCTAGGTTTCTTCTGTTTCCAAATGAATTTTAGTCATTTTTTCTCTAGATCTGTGAGGTATGTCAATAGTATTTTGATTGGGATTGCATTAAATCTGTATAACAGTTTTGGGAGTATGGCCGTTTTCACAATGTTGGTTCTTCCTAGCCAAGAGCAAGGAATATCCTTCCATTTTCTAATAATATGTTCTTCAATCTCCTTTTTCAGTGTAGCATAATTTTCAGCATATAGGTCTTTTACATTCTTGGTTAGGTTGATTCCTAAGTATTTCATTTTTTTAGATGTTATTGTAAAGGGTGATATTTCCATAATTTCCCTCTCAGTGCATTTTTTGTTTGTGTACAGGAATGCTATTGATTTTTGAGCATTGACTTTGTATCGAGCTACACTGCTGTACTTGTTTATTACCTCTAGTAGTCTTTTAATGTAATTTTTTGGGTCTTCTATATAGAGTATCATGTCATCTGCAAATAGTGATAATTCAACTTCTTCCTTTCCTATCTTTATTCCTTTTATTTCTCTCTCTTGTCTGATTGCCCTGGCTAGTGTTTCCAGAACTATGTTGAAAAGGAGTGGTGATAGTGGATGTTCTTGTCTTGTTCTTGATTTTAAAGTGAAAGCTTTCAGGTTTTGTCCATTTAGTATAATGTTGGCTGTTGATTTGTCATAGATGGCCTTTATAAGGTTGAGGTAGACGTCTTGTATTCTAAGTTTCTGAAGGGTTTTTAATCATGAACAAGTGTTGGACTTTGTCAAAAGCTTTTTCTGCTTCTATTGAGATGACCATGTGGTTTTCCTTTTTGGCTCATGTTGATGTGGTGTATTACATTTATTGATTTGTGAATGTTAAACTATCCTTGCATTCCTGGAATGAACCCCAGTTGGTCATAATGTATAATCTTCTTGATGATTTGCTGCATTCTATTTGCCCATATTTTATTGAGAATCTTTGCATTAATGTTTATTAGTGAGATTGGTCTATAGTTCTCCTTTTTGTTGGATCTTTCTCTGGTTTTGGTATCAGAGTAATACTTGCCACGAGGAATGATTTAGGGAGGCCTGCTCTCTTTTTAATTTTGTTTAAGAGTTTAAGGAGTATTGGCATCAAATCTTCTCTAAAGTTCTTATAGAATTCATCTGTGAATCCATCAGGACCTGGGCTTTTCTTTGTTGGTAAGTTTTTTTTTTATTTAAAGAGAAACAAAAGCATGTAAAGGGTAGAGACAACACAGAATTAAAAAAAAGACAAACAATAAGAAATCACTAGTTAACAAATCACATACCATCCTCTTAGAAATAGTTGCTCAAGTCACAAAATTAAAGCATACAAAGTAGCCAATCAGTGAGAGTGTGAACAGCTACACATGCATGAATCTCCACGTGTATTTCTATCCTTTCTGTAGTAGAGGGAAAAACAAAGCCCAGCAAGACAAAACAAAACTAATTCCTATAAAAACATGAAACCAATGCTCCCAGGTTTAGCTTAGTTGGCTAAGGCCCCACTCTGTAAATGTGAGGTTGTGATTTCCATCCCAGAGGCAGCAAAAAAAAAAATCAAACAAAAAACCAAACCAAACAAACAAACAAAAAAAACCCCATGAAACCAAAAAGTTGCATAAAACCACAGTACAATGTGATCTACAATGATCACTGTAATGTTTCTCATTATCTTCAATAGAATGACTATATCATATGGCATAATTGAACATAACAGTACAATTGAAGTATAGCAGTAAATAACAACATTAGTAAAATAAAACATTGTGGACAGTATAAAACTCCAAAGGCAGGTAATAATCAAACCAGAGTGGACACTCTAGTGGATCTTTTCATCCCAAGTGCAGCTGCCTACACTCTCAGACCTGACACCACCAATCATAACAGCCTTGAACAAAATCCACCAATACAAACCAGCGATCCAACAAACCAGACTCGGCCACGATCAGTCATGGCAAAGCTGTGCAGGCTCCACAGAGCTCCAGATTAAGTCAATAGGAAACCAAGGATGATTACCATACTATATCCTATCACCTTCAGGATTACTTTCTGTGCCCTCAAATCTAGCACAGGAAGAATGACTGGAACAGAATATAATACATCTAAGCAGAATAGTGTGAGAAATGTGTGCTCTAAATCCTGGCGCACTATCAACAATACAGTGCATCAAGGCCATCTATGCTAGAGTTTCCAGCCATCCCTCCCTGTCTCACCTCTGCTACGCTACTCCTCTGCCTTTGTTTAGTTCTCTCCTTCATTCCACTGCCTGCCCTGCCGATCGAGGCCTCTCTGCCAACCTTCCCAAAATCCTGGTATTCCTTTTTCTCTCTCTCCAGAATGTCCCCCAGCACTCTCTGCAGGGTTGGATCGGTGGTCACAAACCCACCCAGTTCCTTTTTGTCATGGAAGCATCCTGTCTCTCCATCAATTTCCAGTGACAGTTCTGCAGGGCACATCAATCTGACCCAGGACGCGGACCCGGAAGGCCTCACTCCAAGCTCTTCCCCATCCAATGGTCCACTCCGAGAAGTCAGCCTCGACTCTGATGGGCTCACCTTTATAGGCAATCTGCCTCCCTTCTCTGACGGCCTTTAATATTCTGCCTCCATATTGAATTTCTGCTATCCTGATTACTATATGTCTGGGTATAGTTCTGCCTTGGTTGTAGGTGGCTGGAGCTCTGCATGCCCCACACAACCAAATGTCATCTTCTTTTCCCATGCTTGGGAAGCCTTCCTTAATTATTTCCATGAATAGCCCTTGCAATTCACCTGCATGTATTCCTGCTTCTTTGTTCACGTTTCCCATTCTTAACTTGTAGATTCTCTTGTCATCTGCCAGCCCCTGTATTTCTACTGCCTGCCTCCTTGTCATTTCCAAGAGATCTTTCCTTTCATGATCACACACTGCAAACCTGTCTTCAAGTTTTGACAGTCTATCCCTAGTTTCTTTTAAGGCATTTTGCCAGCTTTCAATGGAGTTCTTAATTTCCTGGTAGTCTCTCTGAATCTGCCCCATGTATTCCATGTTTTCTTCATATTCTTTATCGAATGTTTCTCTCCTTTTCCTGTGCTCCTCCCATCCTCCACCTGCATCATCCTGAGAGATGCTTCCTGAGAGTATTTCCTTTATTACTCCACCCATATCCCACTTCACCTGATTTGATATTTCAGTTTTGAGCTCATCTACAAGGTCCCGAAGATATCTCTTAATGTCCATTGAAACCATTTCTGATGTTGTGTGTTTGCCACACTCAGTCTCCCTTGTTTTTCCCTCTTCTGGATCAGTGCTTTCAAGGTTCTGGGCTGGGAGCCTCCTCTTGCCCCTCTCTCCTATCATGGCCCTTCCTTCCTCCACACAGGTTACAGTGCAGGTCCCAGCCCCTTTCCCTGTTGGCCACATTTCCTCTGAAGCACACTGGCAAGGGAACTCTGCCCTTTCTCACCTGCTCTTTTCACTGAGGTGTAAGCAGGATGCATATGCCTGCCCCTTCCCACTGGGCCTGCCAACCTTCAGGGGTGATCACCCAGTCAGTGTGTGCTAGGCGCAGGGAATCGATTTGGGATGTCTCATTGGGTCCCAGCCAGGGGCGTGGCCCAGTCCAAGCAAATCGTATGAATCTGCTCTGGGGAGGGAGAAAACCAAGGGAAATCACTGTCACTCCCAGTTCAGGCTCCTCCTGGCTGATTCTAACATGTCACACACCTGGTCGTGCCCTTCCCTTTGGGGGGGGTCTCACTCCCAGCACTGACCGTGGATCAATGAAGGTTCCTCCACCGGCTCTGCTCTCCACTCTCCATTGGGCTTACCAACCCCCAACTTCAGTGCTGCCCATTCTTCCTGTGAGTGCCGGTGGGAACAAGTTTGGGTGGCTCTGCCTGCCGGCACGGATTCAAGCTAGTGCAAACTTGATGGGTTATCGTGAAAACACTGTGTTCCTTTAGTTTTTAGCTGTTTCAGTTGTAGTCCTGAAGTATTTGATGAGCTTTTTTAAGTTTTAATTTCTTCCTGTGTCAAGAGGATCCATTTCCCTCTGTCTGGGTCTCTCCAGGGTGTTTTATTCTGGCATATAAATTGTTTCTTCAGGAAGGCTTTGTATTCTGATGCTCACTGATTGGCTATCTTGTCTTCTCTGTTGTTAAGTTTTTAATTACATTTTCAATTTCAATAGCTGATATTCGGTTGTTCAAATTTACTATATCTTCTTGGTGGAGCTTTGGTAGTTCATATGTTTCTAGAAATCAGTCCATTTCCTCTTTGTTTTCCACTCTATGGGAGTAGAGATTTTTAAAGTAGGTGTTCATGATCTTTTGAATTTCCATGGGATCTGTAGTAATTTCCCCCTTTTCAGTTCTTATTGCATGAATTTGGGTTTTTTATTTCTTTTTCTTGATAAAGTTAGCTAGGAGTTTGTCAATTTTGTTTATTCTCTGAAAAAAACAGCTTTTTGATTCATTAATTCTTTGTGTTGCTTTTTAGTTTTAATTGAATTGATTTCTGCTCTATTTGTTACAATTTCCTCTCAAGCTTTGGGTTTAACTTGCTCTTCTTTTTCTAGATGCTTGAGATGTAGCATTAGGTTGTTTATTTGTGCTCATTCTGTTTTCTTGATATGACAATTTATTGCTATATATTTCCCTCTTAAGACCACTTGCATTGCATCCTATAGATTACAGTATGTTGTTTCTGTGTTTTCATTGAATTGTAGGTATTGCTTTATTTCTTCTTTAATTTCATCTGTAGCCCACTGGTTGTTCAAAAGGCTGTTATTTAATTTCCATGTATTTGTGCCAGTTTTGCAATTTCTTTTGCCATTAATTTCCAATTTCAGTGTGCTATGTCAGATATCATGTATGGGATGATTTCAGTACCTTTGCATTTACTTAAGAATATTTTCTGGGATAATGTATGGTCTATTTTGGAGAATGTCCCATGTGCAGCTGAGAAGAATGTGTATTCTGATGTGGTTGGGTGGAACACTCTGTAAACATCTACTAAGTCCAATTGCTCACAGGTATGATTCCGTTCTATTGTTTCTTTGCTGACTTTTTGCCTAGTTGATCTATCTTTTTGTGACAATGGCTGTTAAGATCCTCTGTTATAATTGTGTTCTTGTGTATTTGGTTTTCATGTCCATTAGTATCTGTTTTATACAGTTGGGTGATTCTGTATTTGGTGCATGTATATTTATAATTATTAGTTCTTCCTCTTGAATTTTTCCACTAACGAGTATGTAGTGACCTTCTTTATCTCTTTTAATCATTTTAGGTTTGAAGTTCATATTGTCTGCAATTAGAATAGTTATCCCTGCTTTTTTCTGAGTTTGTGTTGCATGGAATACTGTTTTCTATCCTTTAACTTTTAATCTATGAGTTTCCTTTTGGGTCATATGTGTTTCTTGTATACAACATATTGTGGGATCAAGTTTCTTGATCCATTCTGTCATTCAATTTCTTTTTATATGTGAATTGAGGCCATTTACATTTATGGATATCACTGATATATACTGGCTTTACTTTGCCATGTTATGTTCCAGTTGTTTCTTTCTGCTTTTCCCCTTATTTAGTTGCTTATCCTACCTGGTGGTTTCTTTCTGTTGTTGTTTTGGGGATTGTGGTCATTTTTATCTCTGTCTAGTATGTCTTTCAGTACTCTTTCTAGGGTTGGTTTGGTGGACATGAATTTTTTCAGTTGTTCTTTGTCATGGAAGTATCTTGTTTCTCCATTAAATTTGAATGAAAGTTTTGCTGGGTACATCAGTCTGGGTTGAAAGTTGTTTTCTTTCAGGGCTTGAAATACCTCACTCCAAGCTCTTCTTGACTTGAGGGTTTGTGCTGAAAAGTCTGCTGTGATTCTAATGGGCTTTCCTTGGTAGGTGAGTTGTGTCTTTTCTCTATCAGTTTTTAGTATTCTGTTTTTATGCTGCATGTCTGAGATCTTAATTATTGTGTGTCTGCTTGTGGATTTGTGTTGATTGTGACTGTTTGGCATTCTATATGTCTCACTTATCTGCATATGAGGTTCTTCCCCATGTTTGGGAAATTTTCTTCTATTACTTCTGTGAATATTTTGGCTACATCATTTGCTTTGACTCCTGCCTCTTCACTGATGCCTATTAATCTTATATTGTTGATCTTGGCATCATCTTGAAGCTGTTGGATTGTCACTTCATGCTGCTTTGTTATTTTTAAAAGTTCTCTCCTTTCATGATCACTGA
>PVLA01014467.1:0-30404 GCA_004027455.1 Hydrochoerus hydrochaeris | reverse complement strand
ATTTCAGTGTTCATTTTAATGGTGCTTCTTTACTACCTTCTTTTTTTGCATAATTTCATTTTCCATGAATATTTATGCATGTAATCTTTGATTATTTATAAACAATTCAAACATAATACACAATTCACATTTATAAATCATAATTTAAAATTTATAAGTTTTTCTGTATAAATTACATTTTTAAAATGTACACCTTTCCTTTGTTGACCAATGATATAATAGGAAATTTTAATGTGAAATTTGTTTTAAATAACTTCACATATAATATATATTTATATATAGTTAAAAAGAATGTAAACACATTATTGCATCCATGAAAATGTACATAGATTTTTAAAATTATAAGTCAGTTTTTTTACATACATCATATGAACTCTGATAATTCCTTTTTACAATGGAGGGCTAAACATGAGTAAACCTACTGTTTTTGCCTTTGATTTTGCAAGCATATGGTGCAGTGTACCAAAAATGATATAGGTCCATTTTGTTATGGTGCAGGACATTTGTCTTAACAGTTTAATGGTTGATAATGAATTTTCCTGTTTCTCTATCCACTTAAATATCATTAGCACATTTAATGAGATTGTATTCATTCTCAGATAATCAATAAACCTGGCAGCAATTTACAAATTAATAACTGTGTAATGCATGTATAATCTTTGATATCAGCCATGGGTCACTGGTATGATTATTGTGCCACTGATGAATTATACATTTCATTTTGGTGACTCATTTGTGTTTAAGTTTAATGACAAATGTCAGTTTCACTTGCTGTTGTCCTTCCTTTTTTTGCCATCTATATTTTCTTTATAAAATCATAAAAGACCTTTAAAACTCTTTCAATGCAAGACCATTGAGAAAAAAAAATTAAAGTGCTACGGGGCTAGGGATTTAGCTCAGTGACATAAGTGCTTGCTTGGCAAGTGTGAGCTTCTAAGTTCCACTCCCAGTACAAAAAAAAAAAATTAAAATGCAACGATATACTTTGCTGAATTTTAACTCTAATGCTTGCACTTTGGGGAGGATAATCTTGGAGGTATACATTTATATATTAATTGTGAACCTGTGCACTATTGTTTTTCATTTAAATTAACAATTCTTTCTTAAGATTCATATAGCTTTAGGAGTTACACCTGGAAGTGCAGACCATAGAATATGTGTAGTTTCACACTGTGACAGTCTAGATTTTCAGTGTCATCACACCTCCTTACCTTGATAAATCCTTTGCGTTAGCCATTGTCAGCCTGTGTCAATTCTTTCAGCAGCTTGTCTTTGCTCATGCTCATATTTTCTTTCCAATAACAAACACTCTTCTTTATCATCTGCAAATGATGGTGCAAATACTGCTTCCTTTCTGCTCCTTAATCGGGCAACTCATGCTTTCTCTTATTTCTTTCCTGAAAAATTAATTTAGTTTATATGATATAATTAATAAAACACATATCACACTGTGTCATATTATTTCATTTTTGTCAAGAATATAAACCCTTGCAGGGAAGAGACCACTGTATATAAAATAATAAAGTTATAGAGTACATAATTAAAATAGATAAAAAGTCTTATCTTTATGCATGTGAACATATTATATATATATATATATATATATATATATCCAAGGTCTATGAATGCAAAATATCTATCGATGCAATAGTTTCCATTGTAATATTCAGTCCTTTCATGATGGATGCTTGGTGTTATAAACTGTGTCTTTCTTCAGTAAATGATGGCAAGTTTGTTTACTACTAGAAATGTACTATAGAGCAATACTATAGAAAACTCCTGTTTTTTAGCACAATCTGACATTCTTTTATGATAAAGATACTTCTGTGAGATAAATTTTAGGTATTTTGATGCCATGTGAACATCACAGTGTACTTATCTTGAATCACTTGTATAGTTTACTGCATACCTCAGCCACACTGTGCATGTTACAGTCTATTGCTTTGTCAGACATTTCTGCTGTTCTTTGATAGACCAATCTAGCTCTGGCAAGGAATTTCCCTTAAAATCAGATTATGTAAAATTTCCAAAACTTCTCCAGTTCCTTTCACATCAGGGCTCAGATAATTATATCAGTTTTATCTGATATAATGAATAATGATATTTGAATTGTTTATGCCACTCAGAGCTAGCAGTAAATTAAAAGCAGTAGTGGAGCACAATCTTTCTTTCCAACATCACAAACAGCTCTTTGGTTTTGGCTATGACCATAATGGTCCTGAGAGAGAAACACTTTCAGGTCTGGTGTTTAGTCGTGGCTGTAAGAAATTTCTTCATATTTTTAAAAGATAATTCTCAACAATTTTTAGTGCCATTGCATTCAATGAAGTAGATTCTCTAATACAGTCCATGTTTTTGGTCTTGTTCTGCAAAATCATAGCTATGGGTATAAAGAGACATGTCTGATTCACAAGTAATAATCATTACTGGTATTCCAACTTAGTAGTGTTTCATGACTTTTAATTGTATTTCTATGTCATACATTCAATCTGATCTCTTATTACCAATATTAACAAATGTATTTCTATCCTTGGGGTCTACCACAAAGAAAGGAATATGAGAATAATTCAAGCATAAAAGAAATTGATGCAATCAAAAGATGTGGCAAACATTTGAAGTGCTTCTGCTAGTATATTCATAACTACCACTGAACCAAATCTTCTACAAGTGCCACATTTCACTCACACTAGTAAGTGTATAAAGAGTACAGATATTGCCATTAGCACAGAGTACATTGTTAATGGTAAACTAATTACAATTACAAATACAATTACAAAATCGAACAAAACTAGGTCTAGTGATACATATATTTAATTCTGTAATTCTAGAATGAAAAAGGCTCAGCCTAATTGGAAATGCTGCCTGAGCAACTTGGACCCTGTCTTACAAAGAAAGAGAGAGAAGAAGAGGGAGAGGGAAAAGAAAAGAGAGAGGGAGATAAAAGAGGTAGAGAGAAAAGGGGGGAAGAAGGGTGGGAGGAAAGGCAAGAGAGGGAAGAAGGAGAGAGGGAGAAAGGATGGAAAAAAAGGCAGACTTGGGATATAGCTCACCCCTTGGTACCATCCCATAGTACTCACACCAGAAAGAGAAGTGCAAATATAAAAACTAATAGAGAGAGAGAAGACAAGATGGCTGATCAGTGAGCAACAGAATACAAAGCCTCCCAGGAGAAACAACTCATATGCCAGAATAAAACAGCCTGGAGAGACCCAGACAGAGGGAGATGGATCCTCTTGACACAGGAAGAAATTAAAACTTAAAAACGCTCATCAAATACTTTGGGACTACACCTGAAACAGCTAAAAACTAAAGGAACACAGCGTTTTCATGATGACCCGCCAAGATTGCACCAGCTAGAATCCACGCCGGCAGGCACAGCAGCCCAAACTTGTTCCCACCACCACTCGCAGGAAGCACGGCAGCCCTGAAGTCAGGGGTTGGTGAGCCCAAAGGAGAGTGGAGAGCGGAGCTGGTGGAGGAACCTTCATTGATCCACGGTCAGTGCTGGGAGTGAGACCCCCCCCCACGGGAAGGGCATGACCAGGTGGGCAACATGTTGGAATTAGGCAGGACAAGCCTGAACTGGGAGTGACAGTGACTTTGGTTGGTTGCTCCCTCCCCAGAGCAGATTTGTGGGATTTGCTTGGACTGGGCAGCGCCCCTGGCCGGGACCCAATGAGCCATGCCTAATCGATTACCTGCGCCTAGTACGCACTGAGTGGGTGATCGCTCCTGAAGTTTGGCTGGCCCGGTGAGGAGGGGCAGGAATAAGCAACCTGCTTACACCTCAGGGACAAGAGCAGGCCGGAAAGGGCAGAGTTCCCTTGCCAGCATGCTTTGGAGGTAACATGGCCAACAGGGAAGGGGCTGGGACCTGCACTGTAACCTGTGTGGAGGAAGCCAGGGTCATGACAGGAGAGAGAGGCAGGAGGAGGCCCCCAGCCCAGAACCCTGAGAGCACTGATCCAGGAGAAGGAAAAACAAGGGAGACTGAGGGTGGCAAACACACAGCATCAGACATGGCTTCAATGGACATTAAGAGATATCTTTGGGACCTTGTAGACGAGCTCAAAACTGAAATATTAAATCAGGTGAAGCAGGATATGAGTAAAGTAATAAAAGAAATTCTCTCAGGAAGCATCTCTCAGGATGATACAGATGGAAGAAGGGAGGAACACAAAAAAAGAGAAACATTCCATAAAGAATATAAAGAAAATATAGAATACATGAAGCAGATTCAAACAGACTACCAGGAAATTAAAAACTCAATTGAAATCTGGCAAAATGCCTTAAAAGAAACTAAGGATAGACTATCAAAACTTGAAGATAAGTTTGTAATGTGTGATCATGAAAGGAAAGATCTCTTAAAAATAACAAGGAAACAGGCAGTAACAATACAAAGGCTAGAAGATGACAAGAGAAACTACAATTTAAGAATAAAAAATGTAAATGAAGAAGGAGGAATACATACAGGCAATTACAAAGGCTATTAACAGAAGTAATTAAAAAAAACTTCCCAAGCATGGGAAAAGAAAATGACATTCAGTTATGTGAGACATACAGAACTCCAGCCACCTACAAGCAAAACAGAGCTACACCCAGACATATAATAATCAAGATACCAGAAATTCAATGTAAAAACAGAATATTAAAAGCCATCAGAGAAAAGAAACAGATTACCTATAAAGGTAAGCCCATCAGGATCATGGCTGACTTCTCGACACAGACCACCAGATCAAGAAGAGCTTGGAGTGAAGTATTCCAAGTCCTGAAAGAAAATAACCTCCAGCCCAGATTGATGTATCCTGCAAAGCTGTCACTAAAAAGTAGTGGAAAAACAAGATACTTCCATGACAAAGAGGAAATGGGGGAATTTGTGATCACCAATCCAACCCTACAGAGAATACTGAAGGACATTCTAGAGAGAGAGAAAAAAAATACCAGGATTTTGGGAACAGTGGCAGAAAGGCCTCAATGAGTGGGGCAGGCAGTAGAAGGAAGGAGAAAACTAGACAAAGGCAGAAAAATAGCATGGCAGAAAAATAGCATAGCATAAATGAGGCAGAGAAGGATAACTAGAATCTCTAACATAGATGGCCTTGATACACTACATTATTAATAGTGCACCAGGATTTAAAACCCACATTACTCACACTACTCTTAGATGTATTATATTTTTTTCTAGTCATTCTACCTGTACTAGATTTGAGGGCACAGACAGTAATCCCGAAAATAACAGGATATAGTACGGTAATCATCCTTAATTTCCTATTAACTTAATCTAAAGCTCTGTAAAACCTACACTGTTTTTACCATGACTGATGGTAATCTAATCTGGTTTGTTGGATCGCTGTTTTGTATTGATAGGTTTTATTGAAAGCTGCTATGATTGATAGTATCAAGTCTGAGAGTATAAGCAACTGCACTTAACATGACAAGATCCACTAGAATATTCACTCTGGTATGATTATTACCTACCTTTGAAGTTTTATACTGTCTACAATGTTTTATTTTACTAATATTGTTATTTACTACTATACTCAATTATACTGTTATATTCAATTATGCCTGATGATACAGATAATTCTATTGAAGATAATAAGGAACAACACAATAATCATTGTATATCACCTTGTACTGTGGTTTAATATGACTTTTTGGTTTCATGTTTTTATAGGAATTTGTTTTGTTTTGTCTTGCTAAGTTTTGTTTTTCCCTCTAAAACAGAAAGTATAGAAATACATGTAGAGATTCATGCATGTGTAGCTGTTCACACTCTTCACTGTTTGACTATCTACTCTGTATGCTTTAATTTTGTAACTTGAACAACTATTCCTAAGAGGATAGTATGTAATTTATTAACTAGTGATTTCTTATTGCTTATCTTTTTTCTTGGAATTCTGTATTATCTTTATGCTTTACATGCTTTTGTTTCTCTTTAAATAAAATCTTAAAAAAAAACTAATAAAGTATGCACAACACTGGCATATGATCCACTAAACACCTTTATTTTTGTTCCTTCTGAAGACCCCAATAACAGAATTAAATGTTAAAATAAATAAATTTGTAAAACAAAATGATGCACTCTGAGTCTGTAAGAGATACAAGTTCTTAGATTAGATAAGGAGCTCATGTCCGACATCTGCTAATGAAGAATTTTCTTTTTTTCTTACTCAAAACTTTGCAATAAGACAACGTAATTAGAGGTTTATCAATTTGGTCAGTTTTAACTTATAGTATTATGTACATGACCATGTGTATAGTTGGAGTTTTCATAAAACAGAGAACACTTTTAATATTGCTAGGAGAAGTGATTTATTTACCTGTCCCACATGATTGGAAGCTTCTCTTGGGGGAAGTGGAGTCACTTTCAGGGTGACACTAGGGAAAAAATAAAAATCACATTCCATATTGCATCTGAACATACATTAAATCTTCCTGATTCAAGATTTTAAATCCATGAAATTAAAAACTAAATTAATTATATCAGTAAATACTGAAATTTCACATCTGTACTACATATTTTATCTGATATTCTTACTACATTCCAGACAAGCATAGAAATATTTATGGAATAAAAAGAAATAAAATCAAACAAGCCAGTTTTGCAGTCCACATGAAAAGAAATCCATGAAGTTACATTCACTTTTTAATGATCTTTTCCATTTAACATGTAAGCAACCCAAGGAAAGTGGATTTACCTCTTTTGTTGAAAATTGTCTTCAAGTTTGTATTTAGTTCAGATTACACATTTTGACAGAAAATGTGTTGAACTTTTTCTATGATATAGTAAAAATATTTTTGAATTATGGTTAGTGGTTGGTTTTCCATCGATATTATTTATAAAGTAATAATCATTTGAGAACATAGTATTCAAATTTTTTAAAATATTTGGTATTATCAGAAGGCTTAGTTTCCATGAAAGTAACATTTTTAGTATCTGTTCAACTCGTCAAGAAGTATAAACTTGTGTTAGACATAACATTTATCAGTTCAGATCTTGAAGAAATTAGAAGATATACTCTTATGAAGCATTTTTTGTCAAGAATTCATCAGACACAGACATCAAAGTAGCATAGGAAATATCCTGTTGAGATTATTTGAGTATACTTTGCATAATGCTATCTAATAACCCTGATCTATACAAATAAATCCATTGATAGTGTAGGGTTTTCATTGAAAGATGATGAACTTATAAATAAGGATTCAGTAACAGAGATTAAAAACTGGCTCTGTACTTCTATAAAAATATCTTAGTTAAACAAATAGGAAACACAACTAACCTCCTTCACAGATTAATTACTGTTTAGCAACACTGTCTGTTAAAATAATTTTTTTGGTACCTGAAAATATTAAAGGCACCAAACTATGTAAATTTTTGCCCTTATCTGCACTGATCCTCACAAAGAGATGAACTTGGAAATTTCATCATCTCCTTTCAAATGGGAACAGTTTAACTAAGGGACTGAAGCAGTTTTAAAGTGTGATGTAGCTTTTCCTCAGTTCAGTGCCCTGGCTTTTTTACAAGGCTCTTGCCTTGCTTCCCGTAGTGGCCGCTTTCCATCAGTAAGAAACCATCCAGACAGTTAAACCCACGCCAATTTAGTCGTGCACGATACACATGTGCTTTGGTTTTATAAATTATCTGTGAAACAAGACAATTTTTGTGTTGCAGGTTTTATTACTAACCTCACAAGGCGAGTGGGGCAGGTACGCAGTAGCGTGAGTGAAGTCGGGGTGTCGCTCCGGTTTATAAGCAGCTTCTCGCTCAGTACGTGAGGTGCCAGGGCCTGAGAAGACTGAACTCAGACTCCTGAGGAGCGGGGGAACTAAAATGAGTAAAGTTTAGTCATAAATAATCACAAAACGGTGTCTAGATTACAGATACCTATTCTGGAAACAGTGCCCTTTAAGAATCTGGAAGGAAATTTAGAATTCAGATTTGGAAAAAAAAAAAAAAAAGATCAAATTCTGCATTTATTCCTGTCATTTCACAATCCACACATATTTATGTATATACGAAAAAATGTATTCAAGATTGAAATAACACAACCAAAACTATACTTAACCGTGTAAGAACAAGACTCTAAAAATAGTCAAGCATAGGCCAGCACATCTCTGCAGCAAGGCGTCAGTAAGTACAGGTGCCGCTCAGACACGGGCCAAGCACCCAAGCACATTCCAGACCTCTAAAACGTGCTCGCTGCGGTTCAGGTACTCCCACAAACATTTTATGCTATCTTTTCCCCCTAAAATTCGTTTTCTTGGTATGGTAGAGCTACATAGCATGCGCTTTATTCTCCATGGTGTATTTATTTTCTCAACTCACTAACTTTTCAGCTATTCTTGCTGGTTAGAGAACTCTTCAAATTAATGTCTATATTGTACTTATAGCAATAAAAATATTCTAAATGTATATTACTTACATATAACAAAAGAAATTGTGCAAATAACTTTGAAAATCATTTCAAAATAATACTTGTGTATTTATTTATAAATATTCAAAGCCCTATATTAAAGTTCTTAATAGTAAAGCCATTGTACGATTTTATAAATATGTATTTAACATCCTGAGGGTTTCTTAATACAAATGATAATCCAAAAGGTAGAAAGTTAAATTCTGCTAAGATTTGTCACTTTAAATGATAACCACTCTCTTATCTGAAGTCTTATTTAGTCTCCTGGATATCTAAATATGCTGGAAAATCTCTCCACAGTAGACCTTGATTTCTTCTCCCTGATTTTCCTACACAGATAAACAGTTTTGAAAGAGCAATATGTTTCCTTATTTTCAGCTGTTAGCAATCCTTACAGTTAGATATTAGGGAATAAAGAACTTTCATCAGAATACAAGCTAAGGAGGCTTTTTTTCAAAAAGAGCATTTTTCTTTTTATAGATATCAGATGTACTTCCCGCATAGCTCATAAAAACTTTGGTGATGGACAGAGGATAAATATTTATTAATACTTACCTGTGATATATATGAGATCTTAAAATATTGGAATATGTAATAGAATTGTGAGTCATGATTAATAATTTCCCTATACCTAAAAATTTTTCAAAGAAATCATTGAATTTCAAAATCATACATCAAAACACTAACACATTGGAGATTCTTTCTAAGTATTAAAAGAAAGAATCTTTGTAAATTACTGCCTTTTCTCACTAACCCACAATCTTATTTCAGTAACCCTCAAATATGAAATTATCATCTATAGTCTTATGTCTTTTTTCTATTTCCTATTTCATGTTTTTCTCTAATTTTTTGAAAGGAAAATATATCCTTTTCACTGTGAAATTAATGATGTTTGACAATATACACTAAGAGAAAGCAATGAACAAACAAAATAAATAGATAAAACATGAAAGATTACAGATTTAATAGTAGATAATTTTACATACAAACTCTATAGTTAAAGTTGAACTGCACAGAATATTATGTCACTAAAGAAGACTCATATCTATGCTTTTAAGTACACTCTTCTTTATAATGCAAACAGTATTTTGATGTTTACCACTATGAAATAGATTTGATGACTTTATATTTTCTATCAGTGAAATAATACATGTTCTGTATTTTGGCAGACTTCTATTGCTCAATATTATTGCTGATGGGATTTACCTGTAATACTGTTGTCTTAGTTTCTTTTTTCTTGTTAGTGACAAAAAACAAGCAACACCTAAAATTAAAGAGGAAAAGGTTTATTTTGCTTTTAGTTGGTGGAGGTTTCAGTCCTTAATTCCCTGACTCCAAGCCAGGGTGGTACATGACAGAGGAACAATAGTTCATGGCAGTGGAAGACAGAAAAAGTAACAAAAGAGAGGAGGGAAACAAGTCTCTGCTGCTTTTATCTTATCCAGACTGCTTGAATTAGAGGGGAGCCAATCCAAGTAGTGGATTGATCTAGCTATCACCCAGCCTTAATCTCACCTTTGAACTATGAATAAGTCACAAACTCTGGATTCAACTACCTCTGAAAAAGGCCCATCTAAAAGTGCATGAGGCTTTGGAGGGATGTGTACACACAAACCATAAAATTGTATATGCCAGCAGCTCATAGTATCAGACTTAATTATTCCATGTGCTAAAAAATCCTTTTTATTCCTTCTTTTTTGATTTCTTGTTTAGGTTATGACATCAGTACTATGCTAAAAGAAATGATAACTGTAGTCTTCACAATATTCCAAAATGAATAAATATATTCAGTACCTTAATATTCACTAAAGCTGTTATGTACATTTTTGCAGATTCTTATATCAGTTTAACTTCTATTCCATGGATTATTAGATGAAAAAATTGGTGAATAAATACAGAATATCATTAACCTACTGTTCTACTACTACCAACTTCTAAACCTCATGATCATGTACAGTCCCAGTAATTACTCAACTTTTGATACCAATTTTCTGTATTCATCACTGTTCCCATTGCTGAAACATAATACTTTAGGCTCACAGCTTAGAGATGGTACAGCTTAATTAGCTCATGAGCTTAGATTTATTATATTGTCAGCAGGCAGCAACACAGGACCTTCATGGTGAAGGGTTTGGAGGGGAAAAGTTGCTTAATTCATGGTGGCTGGGAAATAGGTCAGGAAATAGTGCCAATAGGGAACTGGGGAGTGACTATGTACAGTACCCAAGGCAGTGCTTCTATGGATACCAAGGCACACTTTCATAATTTGGTGTTTCTTAATCCAATAAAATTAACATATCCAGATAAAAGGTCAAAACTGTACCACTACACTTAGATATATTTGAGTTTCCTAGGGACTTCAGGATTTTTTCATTCGCTCACTTCTGTTGCTTTAATAACATCTCCAGTGTCTCTTTTGCCATGGAAAGTAATATATTTCCAGATTCTCGGGAAACAGAAGGACATCCTACAAAGAAAGAATGCAATTACTCTGCTTATTGCAGTCTTCTAAATAAGGAGGATAAAAGAAAACATGAAATAATTAAAATATGTGACTAATCTGAAATATTTTGAAGGAAAAAATAAAAAATTTTCGATCTCCAGTACTGAAAAAAAAATTAAAACAGCACAGCAAAGTACTAAACTGAAAGAAAATGAAAAATTATATTAATTATAAATAAAATATAGATTAATTTAAATATCATTTTCTTTTAAAATATCTTTATGCCAAGATATATCACTGATAAAAATGTATTTCCAAATTCTAAAAATAGCTCCAGAGAATAGGTAATTACATGACTTTTCCACTCATTTTATAAGTAAATATCATAATATTGATTGTAACACGTGCCAAAGAATTGATTTAAAAAAAAGCTATATGTCAGTGCTCAATATTTCCATGAATTTCACACTAAACTAGCAAGAAAAAAATGGTAATGTATGATGGTCAGTCAGGTTTGTTTCAGTCATGTAGTTTTATTTCTTTTCTTTTTTTGTAACACTGGTGATTGAACCAGAACTTCGTGCACTTTGGGTAAGCTGCCTGCCTCTAAGCAGCAACCTTAGTTGTTTTGTTTGAATTATTACCTTTTATAATTATTATCATTATTGACATTGTTATGATTTTATAATCTGATACTAGAGATTGAACAAAGGCCTTTACATTGAGCTACATACCTGTTCCTTTTTTACTTTTATAAATCATATTTTGAGATAGAATCTTGCTAGATTACTTAGACTATCTTTAAACCTGTGATCTTTCTGCCCCAGAAATAGCTGGAATGACAGTTACATGGACCAACCTGGTCAGGATGAAACCTTTGCAAACAGATGAAATCTGGAAATGAGAGCCAGAGAAGACAGTACAATAAGTAGAGCCTGATCAGTGGTGCTGGCCGGGATTGTGAAGAACAAAATGCTGATAAAAATGTGCACAGTATAAACTAAGTTCAAGAGGCTTTGTTTAGAAACAAAGACTTCATAGTCATTTGAACTAGCAGCTATGTGTACTATACTTTGCAGGAAATCTGTCCAAAAATCTGTTCCATGTCCTTAGACTTTTCAGGAAAATGAGATTAAGAGTGGAAGACTAATTAAAATGGTAAAGGAAATTTAAAGATAGTTCAACATTCGAACTGCTACATCCTGCTGGCTGCTTTTAACCAGAAGTTTAATGAGAATTGAGTACAAAAAGCAAAGAAGAAACTTCTGAAAAAATTAAATTTTGACCTGTGCTATAACACTAAAGCCAAAGGAGACATGGAAATTACAGAGATTAGATGTGCTAAAAAGAAAGCTACTACTTTATACAGCAAAAGAAGATGACTTGTCAGAAATCAGGAAAACTCCACTCATCTCACAAATCAGGAAAACTCCACTCATCACAGACTGAAAGGCACAAAATGTTAAACTATTCATTTGAGAAGAGAGTCCCTGTGATGTCTGATTGAGAAGGGCCTCCGATGGAACTGATTCCCTGGGATTCATTTCCCTTTGATTACCCATCCAAGTACTCAGAAGCCGTGTTCTGAAGAGGCCCAGTTACTGGCAGATGAATTTGACAGCATTCATGCAGTGATGGTTTTACTGAATGCATGATGTAAGAGGTGTGGTGTCAGGGTGGATTTCACACAAGCATCAAAAGAAGGCCAGGGAGCCGCTGAAAGGGCAGGGTATGAAGCTGTGTCAATGAAGCCAAGATTAGATGGACACACTAGGAACTGGAAGTGTAAAAAATATGGAATGTCTGCTGAACAAAGCTGCAGCCCAAAAAAGGAGCCATCCCATGAGAGAGGCTGCATAGGCTGCAACCAGCAAAACCGTAGGCATGGGACTACCTAACCCCAGCAAAACTCACGTCTCACTGCCCTATATGCTGACTACAGAATAGGGAGCAGCAGAATATAATGTTTTGTTTGCCAAAGTGGGGTTAGGTTTTGCTTTGGTTTATTTCTGTGTTTTATCATTGTCTTTTGAAATAAGAATGTTTATACCATGCTATTGTACCTTGGGATGATGTAACTTTTTTCTGCAACGGTTTTTAGCTAATACTTGACTTAATCCTTAGAAACAAATTGGATTTAGAGTTTGAAAAAAAAATCTGGAACTCTTTAAACTTTGGGGAACAGAGTGTTGTATTTCAGATTGTAAGTGAGATCACTACAGTATGTTTGGAAAAATTACAAATGTGCTGCTGTCTTTCTGTAGAAACTAAGTATATATAAGAAGATGTGTTTTGTGTAAAATTGACAAGGGATGAATTGTAAGCATTTTTTTTAATAAGTCAACTTTATTGGATAAAGAAATCCCTGGCATATTATTAACATGTGCTCCTGGATATGGTGGGTGGGTCAGGGATGTAGCCTGGGCTACTATCCACGGTCTGTCTCATTCCTCTCTGGCACTTTCCAGTGCTCTGCTTCCTGGTTGCTATAAACTAAGCAGCTTTGCCCTCCATTCATTTCCACCATGATGTGTCTGTCTTGTAACCTAAGAACCATGCATGCACTGACTCTCCTATCACTGTGAGAAAAACGAAACCATTTTTTTTTTTTTTACATTGTGAATGTTGTGTATCGTGTCTTGGGAATGTGAAGACCAGTCCACCATCTAAGTATACAGTACCAGTACTTCAGAGGAAATGACTCAGGAGCACTCTATATATAGTTGTGTTCCAGAAATGGAAGAGGGGGACAACTCTAAAAGCTAGAAATAGTCCTCAGTTTATCTCCAGAAAATATGGGAATCTGATTTTATATCTTCAAGAAATGTAATGGAAACAACATCCAGATGAGCCAAAATAACCACAATAATAACAACAATATGATTATTTGATAATATCTCTGGGAAGTGCTGAAGTCTATCAATATCTTGATTTTATGAGACCAGTACCAGCCTACTGTTCTGTAGAATAATAATATTTTTTTATTCTTTCAAGCCATTAAGAAAGGAAATTTCTTATAGCAGCATTGGAAAATGAAGACAGAGACTTCATTAATTTTTGTAAATTTCAGAACCACAAACATACTCTTATTACATTTCACTCAAATTAATTATCTTATTATTCTTCCATTCTTTGCATATTGCATACTAATTTCTTCTTGCAGTACTAAGGGTTGCACTAAATTATATTCCCAGACTTTTGCTTTATTTTGTTTTGAGACAGAATCTGGCAAAGTCTCTAAATTACTCAGGGTAGGAAACTTGCAGTCCTTTTACCTCAGCCCCCTGGAGTGCTGGAGGTACAGGTATGTGCCACTGTACCAGTTTATTTTTATCAAATACTCACTTTAAATAAATTCTGCAAGTTAAATGACAAGTTCTTTGTCACTAATTTTCCAGGTCTGTATACTCTTATGTGATTATCCTCAGATTGAAGTATAAAAATTTAGTCATCTGAATTCTGGGTTTAAAAATTTAAGTTAGTAATTCATTTTTTTAGATTTATAAGATTTTACTGTAACGTTTCATTCTAACACACTCTTATTCTATCTTTTTCTCTTTCCTTCTTGAAAAATTCAACAGTTATATATCCAGTGTGTGTGCATAAGACAGGGAAGAGAGAGATTGATTCGTGGTGGCCCAGAGAACACTGGAAAGCCCCAAATTTGAAGATCATATTTAAATATGGGGTTCAGGAACCATTCTAAGGAAAACAATGTTCTTAACAATGGTTACCCATTGCTGAAAGTCTGAACATGATAATGTGATTAGGGTGGGAAAGATTTCATACAGAAGTGCTTACTGACTTTGGGATTCTGAGTCAAATTAGGGTGTCTATATCCAAAAGTTGCTCAGTATTTATTATCTAAGTCTAAACATGGTAAAGATGGTCATCTTTGTAAATCAGTACTTCACAGTGAAGAGAAAATCCAAACCAACATCTGGAAATATAAATGAGCAATAGTTAGAAATTGTGCCAACAGAAGAATATTCTAGTGAGAAGTGTCAGAGCCATGCAAGCTAAGAATGCTTTCTACTCTACAGAAGGGGAAAGTCTAGGTAAATACTGCTGAAGCTGTGAGTTTGTGTCCAAGCTACTCAATTTAAGCCTAGGAATCTTCCTACCCTTTAGGAAGCCAGTAGCTAAACTGCCCTGGCTGTGCCAATAATGCACAATATCTATATGTTGTTGATTAGCAGTGACTTCTCTCCTCTACCCTAGAAAAAGACTCCATCTCAATTTTCCAAAGCCATTTGTTATGTATCTATCATAGATAGAAAAAACAAAAGTAAATTGCCTCTAACATGTGTGGAAGTGAAACCCACTGATACTTATTTTCCACCTCTTAAATACATAAACAATGTATTTAAAGTAAATTACATTCAATATACTTCTTTAAAAAACTGTAGCTTTTAAATAAAAATCAGTCAACCTTGTGTGACTTCTGGTGGCTGCACAGTGCATGGGAAGGACTCTGGGAGACCCTGAAGCCTCGCCATGCTACTTGTGATAGGAGGCTTGTGTCAAACCAACATGAGGTCACCAGTCAAATGATAATTTTTTCCATAAAAATGTATGTAGAAACAGCGAGCAGGGCCCAGAATCCAGCCATGGTCAAAGGCTGCACAGAATCCCAGCACACGGAAGAAAAAAACAAAACAAAACAAAACAAAACAAAACTAAAAAGAACTGGAACTTCACTCCCAGGCAACAAACCTTGGACTACAGCAGATTAACTATGCTAACTGGAAGGGATATTCAGTAACTGCCTCACCCAAACAGAAGATCTCAACAAAACCAGTCAGTGTGGTGAGTATGCCCCTAAAATAGAGTTGTACAGTGGGTAAGTAGGGCCAGTAGAAAGCCCCCTCCAACTAACTGTAAGACCTTGGTGAGCCTAACAAAAATGTGGGTGGCCCCTTCCTACATACAGAAAACATCAGGTAGAGTGAGGAGGGTGCCAAGAAAGACTCCTCCAACTTGAAGAAAGTTAAAAGGTCTTATGAGACACACAGGCACACAATAGGAACACAGTAGGGCCTCAGTCAACACAAACACTCTAGACAGGGAGATTTGATGACCTAAAATAACCTGAAGATAAAGTAATAGCAGGAACTAAAAGTTGACCTACATCAATACTACTAGGCTTGTCAGGTTAGGAAGAATATAAGACTCACCCAACAGGCCCTGCAAACAGGAAGTCAGGTGAGGGCCCACCTATTCATTGTGGGACCCAGTAACATCAACCTTACATTAGGACCCCAAGATATACATTACCAACAGTTGACACTAGTGGTATTGAAGGACCAAACACCAACTCGAAAGAGAAAAATGGCAAAATGAAAAAAGCAAAATGCAGTCTCAAACCTCTAGCCCCCCCAGGAGCAAGTACAGGAAATACTGAAATAGAGGATTTCATAAATAACACACCAGAAATCTCTGAAAAGAATGCAAGTGAAATAAAAAAAAAACTCCATGAGGCTATAGAGGAAATCAAATTAGAAGTACTTGCCCAGGTAAACATAGAAATAACAACCTTAGTAAAGGAGTTGTTAAACACAGCTAAAGAAGAAATAGAGAAAAATGTACAGGAGCATGGGAAACTGATTGAAACCTTGAATGAACAATATAGAAAACAAGCAGAATTCATGAAACAAACTCAAAGAGACACCCAAGAAACAAAATATTCTATTCAAAGTGTGCAATACCATTTAAATGAAGCTGAGGATAAGATTTTTGACCTTGAGGACAGAATCACAATTAGTGATCATGAAAGGATAGAACTTTTAAAAATAACAAAGCAGCATGAAATGAAAATCCAGAAGCTTCAAGATGATGCCAAGAGCAATAATATAAAAATAATAGGCACCACTGAAGATGCAGGAGTCAATGCAAAATGACATAACTAAAATATTCACAGAAGCAATAGTAGAAAATTTAAAAAACATGGGAAAAAAATCTGATATGCATAACTGAGGCATATAGGACACCAAACAGTCACAACCAACATAAATCTACACCCAGACACATAAAAATTAAGATCTCAGACATACAACATAAAAACAGAATACTAAAAGCTGTTAGAGAAAAGACACAAATCACCTATCAAGGAGAGCCCATTATAATCACAGCAGACTTTTCAGCACAAACCCTCAAGTCAAGATGAGCTTGGAGTGAGGTATTTTAAACCCTGAAAGAAAACAACTTTCAACCCTGACTGATGTACCCAGCAAAACTTTCATTCAAATTTAATGGAGAAATATGATACTTCCATGACAGAGAAAAACTGAAGAAATTCAAATCTACCAAACCAACCCTGGAGAGAATATTGAAAAACATACTAGATAGAGATAAAAATGACCATAACCCCAGAACATAACAGAAAGAAACCACCAGGCAGGACAAGCAATTAAATAAGGGGAAAAGCAAAAAGCAAACAACCGGAACATAACATGGTAAAAAGTTGAGCCAGTACATATCAGTGATATCCATAATTGTAAATGGCCTCAATTCACCTATCAAAAGAAACAGACTGACGGAATAGATCAAGAAACATGATACCACAAAATGCTGCATAAAAGAAACACATCTGACCCAAAAGGAAACTCATAGATTAAAAGTCAAAGGATAGAAAACAATATTCCACGCAACAGGAATCCAGAAAAAAGCAGGGGTAACTATTCTATTTGCAGACCATGTGAACTTCAAACCTAAAATGATTAAAAGAGATAAAGTAGATCACTACATACTTGTAAATGGAAAAATCCAAGAGGAAGAACTAACAATTATAAATATATATGCACCAAATACAGGAGCACCTAACTATATAAGACAGATAGTAATAGACATGAAAAACCAAATACACAAGAACACAATTATAACAGGAGATCTTAACAGCCCATTGTCACAAAGAGATAGATCAACTAGACAAAAAATCAGCAAAGAAATAACAGAACTGAATCATAGCTGTGAGCAATTGGACTTAGTAGATGTTTACAGAGTGTTCACCAAACCACATCAGAATACACATTCTTCTCAGCTGCACATGGGACATTCTCCAAAATAGACCATATATTATACCATAAAACATTCTTAAGTAAATGCAAAGGTATGGAAGTCATACCATGCGTAATATCTGACAATAGTGTAATGAAATTGGACATTAATGGCAAAAGAAATTTTAAAACCTACATAAATTCATGGAAATTAAATAACACCCTTTTGAACAACCAGTGGGCTACAGATGAAATTAAAGAAGAAATGAAACAATACCTACAATTCAATGAAAATATAGAAATGACATACTTTAATCTCTGGGATGCAATGAAAGCAGGCTTAAGAGGGAAATATATAGCAATAAACTGTCATATCAAGAAAACAGAATGAGCACAAATAAACAACCTAACACTCCATCTCAAGATTCTAGAAAAAGAAGAGCAAAGTAAACCCAAAGCTCATAGAAGAGAGGAAATTGTAAAGATTAGAGCAGAAATCAATGCAATTGAAACTAAAAAAATACAAAGAATTAATGAATCAAAAAGCTGATTTTTGAGAGAATAAACAAAATTGACAAACCCCTAGCTAACCTTATTAAAAGAAAGAAAGAAAAAACCCAAATTCATGCAATAAGAACTGAAAAGGGAGAAATTACTACAGATCCCATGGAAATTCAAAACATCATGAATACCTACTTTGAAAATCTCTACTCACTTAGCATGGAAAACACAGAGGAAATGGGCAGATTTCTAGAAACATATGAACTACCAAAGCTCGACAAGAAGATATAGCAATTTTGAACAACCCAATATCAGCTATTGAAATTGAAAATGTAATTAAAAACGTATCAACAAAGAAAAGTCCAGGTCCTGATGGATTCACTGCTGAATTCTACAAGAAATTTAGAGAAGATTTGATGCCAGTACTCCTTAAACTCTTCAATGAAATTGAGAAGAAAGCAATCCTCCCTAAATCATTCCTGGAAGCAAGTATCACTCTGATACCAAAACCAGAGAAAGATCCAACCACAAAAGAGAACTATAGGCCAATCTCACTAATGAACATTGATGCAAAGATTCTCAACAAAATACTGGCAAGTAGAATGCAGCAAATCATCAAGAAGATTATACATCATGACCAAATGGGATTCATTCCAGGAATGCAGAGATGGTTTAACATACACATATCAATAAATGTAATACACTACATCAGCAGAGCCAAAAACAAAAACCACATGGTCATCTCAATAGATGCAGAAAAAGCTTTTGACAAAGTCCAACACCTGTTCATGTTAAAACCCTTCAGAAACTCAGAATACACAGTGTCTACCTCAACCTTATAAAGGTCATCTATGACAAACCAACAGTCAACATTATACTAAATGGGCAAAAACAGAAAGCTTTCACTTTAAAATCAGGGACAAGACAAGGATATCCACTATCACCACTCCTTTTCAACATTGTTCTGGAAACACTAGCCAGGGCAATCAGACAAGAGAGAGAAATAAAAGGAGTAAAGATAGGAAAGGACAAAGTTAAATTACCACTACTTGCAGATGACATGATACTCTATATAGAAGACCCAAAAAACTCCATTAAAAGACTACTAGATGTAGTCAAATTCAGTAGTGTAGCTGGATATAAAGTCAATGCTCAAAAATCACTAGCATTCCTGTACACAAACAAAAAACTCACTGAGAGAGAAATTATGGAAATATCGCCCTTTACAATAACATGTAAAAAAAATGAAATACTTAGGAATCAACCTAACTAAAAATGTAAAAGACCTATATGCTGAAAATTATACTACGCTGAAACAGGAGACTGAAGAGGATATTAGAAATTGGAAGGGCATTCCTTGCTCTTGGTTAGGAAGAATCAACATTGTGAAAATGGCCATACTACCAAAACTGTTATACAGATTTAACGCAATCCCAATCAAAATACCATTGACATACCTCACAGATCTAGAGAAAACACAACTAAAATTCATTTGGAAACAGAAGAAACCTAGAATAGCAAAGGCAATTCTAGGCAACAAAAGCAAGGCAGGAGGCATCTCAATTCCTGACTTGAAACAGTACTATAAAGCCACAGTGATAAAATCAGCTTGGTACTGGCAAAGAAATAGACCTGAGAATCAATGGAACAGATTAGAAGATGCAAGCACAACTACAAAGACACTCAGCCACCTGATGTTTGACAAAGGGGCTAAATATGTCCACTGGAAGAAGGATAGTCTCTTTAATAAATGGTGTTGGAAAAATTGGCTCTATACATGCCAAAAACTGAAACTAGATCCATGCATATCACCATGAACAAAACTAAAGTCTAAATGGATCAAAGACCTTAATATTAAAACAGAAACACTAAATCTTCTGAAAGACAAGGTAAGTAGAAATCTTGGAGACATAGGGATAGGCAGAGAATTCATGAACAAAATGCAAACTGCACGAGAAACACTTCAAAGAATCAACAAATGGGATCTTACATTATTGAAAAGTTTCTGCACTTCAAAGAAATCATCAACAGAGTGAAAAGAAAACCAACAGAGTGGGAAAAAATTTTAACCAGCAAGCCTTCAGACAAAGGACTTGTGTCCAGAATGTATAAACAACTGAAAAACTTCAAGTCCCCCAAATTCAAAGACCCTCTCCAAAAATGAGCATCTGAGATGAACACACAGTTCTCAGAGAAAGATATACAAATGGCAAATAAATACATGAAGAAATGTTCACCATCACTGGTCATTCAAGAAATGCAAAGTAAAACAGCACTGAGATTCCACCTTACTCCAGAAAGAATAGCTGCCATCAAGAAATCAACTGATAACAAATGTTGGCGAGGCTGCGGGGAAAAAGGAACACTGCTTCACTGTTGGTGGGAATGTAGACTGGTGCAACCATTATGGAAATCCATATGGAGAATTCTCAGAAGACTAGGATTGGAAGCTCCATTCAATCCAGCTATCCCCCTCCTGGGTATTTTCCCTGAAGAACTGACAAGTTCATATCACAGTGATATATGTGCACCCATGTTCATAGCTGCACAATTTGTGATAGCTAAATCCTGGAAACAAGCAAGATTGCCATCAACTGCAGAGTGGATGAAAAAGATGTGGCATTTTTATATAATGGAATATTACTCAGCTATAAAAAAGGATGATTTTGAGGCCTTCATAGGCAAATGGAGACAACTTGAGACTTTCCTCATTAGTGAAATAAATAAGAATCATATTTATGAATATCACATTTTGTCTCTAGTGTAAAAAGTAAATAAGAACTACAAGAGTAATAAAACCAAAATATGTAATTGCTATTGTAAAAAAGAGAGGAAAAGAAAGTGCTCTAAGGGATATAACTGCATGTATGTTTGAGTGTGTAAAATAGATGACCATATTGCTGAATCTTTGTTGGATCTTTGAGCAAAACTATTTGTAGTCTGACTGTTTCAATATTTACTATGTACCCTTTAACTTTGTAACTTGAACAACTACATCCAGGATGAAAGTACATAATTTATAAATTACTGATTCCTTAGTGGGACTTTTTCTCATTCTCCTTTTTCTTACTTTCTTTTAGAATTCTGTATTGTTGCTACCCTTTTTTTCTGGTTTTTTTCTTCTCTTTAAATAAAATTTTAAAAATGTATAATTGCTATTGTAAAAAAAGAGGAAATAGGAAGCACTATAAAAGATATAGCTGCATGTATGTTTAGATGTGTGGGATTGATGACCATATTTCTATGGGTTCTTGTTGGATTGTTGAACAGATCTGTTTGCACTCTCACTGCTTGAGTATCCACTTTGTGTGCTTTAATTCTCTAACTTGAATAACTATTTCTAAAAGAACAATATATAATATATCAACTAGTGATTTGTTACTATTTATCTTCTTTTCTTGAAATTCTGTAATATTTCTACCTTTTTCCTATTTTTTTCCTCTCTTTAAATAAAAATGTATGAAAAAAAATACTATTGACATAACTCACAGATCTAGAGAAAATACTCCTAAAATTCATTTGGAAACAGAAGAAACCTAGAATAGCAAAGGCAATTCTGGGCAACACAAAGGTAAGACAGGAGGCATCTCAAATCATGACTTGAAACTGTACTACAAAGCCACAGTGATAATATCAGTGTGGTACTGGCAAAGAAATAGATTTGAGGCTCAATAACACAGATTAGAAGATGCAAGCACAACTACAAAGACATTCAGCCACCTGATATTTGACCATGGGACTAAATATTTCCACTGGAAGAAGGACAGCCTCTTTAATAAACAGTGTTGGAAAAATTGGCTCTACACATGCCAAAGACTGAAACTAGATCCATGCCTATCACCATGCACAAAACTAAAGTCTAAATGGATCAGGGACCTCAGTATCAAAACAGAAACACTGAATCTACTGGAAGACAAAGTAGGCAGAAGTCTTGGAGACATAGGGGTAGGTAGAGAATTCATGAACAAGATGTAAACTGCATGGGAAACACTTCAAAGAATCAACAACTGGGATGTCATATTATTGTAAAGTTTCTGCACTTCAAAAGAAATCACCAACAGAGTTAAAAGAAACCCTACAGAATGGGAAAGAATTTTAGCCAGCAATCCCTCAAACAAAGGGATTATATAAAGAACATATAAACAATTGAAAAACATCAAGCCCCCAAAGTCAAAGATGCTCTCCAAAAATGGGCATCTGAGATGAACACACAGTTCTCAGAGGAAGATATGCAAAAGGCAAATAAATACACTAAGAAAGGTTCACCATCACTGGTCATTTGAGAAATGCAAATTAAAACATCATTGAGATTTCACCTCACTCCGGAAAGAATAGCTGCCATCAAGAAATCAACTGATAATAAATGTTGGTGAGGCTGTGGAGAAAAAGCAACACTGATCCACTGTTGGTGAGAGTGTAGACTGTTATATTTCTGGGTATTTTCCTAGAAAACCTGAAAAGTTCATATCACAGTGATTCATGTGCTCCTATGTTCATAGCATCACAATTTGTAATAGCTAAGTCTTGGAAACAACCAAGATGCCCATCAACCACACAGTGGGTGAAAAAGATGTGGTATTTTTACACAATGGAATATTAGTCAGTTATAAAAAAGAATGATCTTGAGACCTTCATAGGTAAGTGGAGATAACTTGAGACTATCTTCATTAGTGAAATAAATAAGAATCATATTTATAAATATCACATTGTGTCTCTAGTGTAAAAAGTAATAAATAAGGTAGGAGTAATGAAACCCAAAGTGTGTAATTGCTATTGTAAAAAAGAGGGAAAAAGAAAGTTCTCTAAAGAACGTAACTGTATGTATGTTTAAGTGTATAAGATAGATGACCATATTACTAAGTTTTTGTTAGATCATTGAGCAGAACTTTTTGCAATCTCACTGTTAGAATGTCTACCATATATCCTTTAATTTGTAACCTGACAAATGACAGGTTACAAATTGACATTAATTTATCAACTAGTGATTTCTTAGTTTTTTTTTCTTTTTTTCCTTTGAAATTCTGTATTATTGCTACCCTTTTTTCTGTGTTGCTTTTTTTCTCTTTAAATAAAAAAATTTAAATAAATAAATAAAAATCAGTCAATATAACCCATTAAAATAAGAAACCATAGGTCAGATCAGATATTAATGGACAAGTGAATGGATGGAGACATTGTTAAGGATTGGACAATTTACACCATTTCTACACCTCCCATCCTTTACAAATAATTGCTAATTTGTGTGTGTGTGGGGGGGGAAATAAGTGTTTCTACAATGAAAAAAATCAAAGTTAACAGTCTCTTAAATTACTGAGATCCTAATCCATGAAAGCCTAAACAGAATTATGTATGATATAGTGTAATCTTAGAAATAAAACTTTAGTATTATGTTAGTCCTTCAAAAGTTTCATAATCTAAATCTAATCCTAAGGAAGCAGAAAAGAAAATATGATTTGAGTGATATTCATCAAGAAAAGAAGTTTTTGTCTTCAGAAATATCAGGGATATGAAAATCAAGGGAAGATCTGAAAGTAAACACTTCTCTGCCAATGACTTATGTGGCAGTAAAAACCTAAATGAGTAGAAATAAATTAGTGTCTATTTTTTATATATGTGATAAAAATAAATTAGTGTCTATTTTCCAGTTATGATGCTAACATGTGAAAGCATAGAAGAATACTTTTAGCATTAGGATATCTACACTGAAATATGGGAGGCTAATATTATACAATCCCAACTATATTCTCCCAAATGGCTTTGAATAAATGCTACTTGTGCTATCATTGCATATTTTCTAGATCATTGTTGCATAAAAAGATAAAATTTCACCATCTTCTTATTTTTATTATCCTTGAATGTATTATTATTTATTTGATACTAAATTGTGTCATCTTTATTTTGGTACTTTCAATATATTCTCTATTTCTTTGGTTTCTTTGAGTTTAATTACTCTGTGCTCCTGCAAAATTTTTACTTATGATACTCTGTATTGTAGTGGATCTTACATATGTCTCAGAAGTGAAAAATTCTCTACTGTGACTTTTCAAATATTCATTCTGTCCAATTTTCTCCCTTCTATCATTGCAAGATTTAAATAACATCTATCTTATATAACTTCTAACTTCCCCTGTTGTTGGTTTATGTATTCCCTATACTATTTTCTTTGTCATGTCTCTCTCTTCCACCATATATTTTCTATCATGCAGTATATAATCTTTTTATATCTTTTTGTCTTTATGTTTTAAAACTTCAATCTGATTCTTTATAATAGATTCTAGTGTGTTAGCAAAAATTCATTTTTACATTCCCTACTTGAATGTATTGAATGTAGATTATTTTATCTTGTCTAATAATTATGAATTTAACACATCTCCTTGTCTGACCATGTTACTTATTTTTATTCAAGGTTTTCTGTCTTTTAGTCTGCTTATCCAGGTTATAACATATACTGATAATATCCAATACACAGAACACTAAAATCTATGCGGTAATTCTGAACAGTGTATTTTTCCTTTGAAGAAGTTTATTTCTATGTTTATGTTTCAAAGGCAAACTAAGATAGACAGCTTGACTTGTTGAGGATTAGCTTTAATTTTCTCAGAATAGTCCTCCCACTTTTGTCCTTATTTCCAGGTACAAACATTATTTTACTATTGGTCTTCCTGGGTCTCAAATCTGAACTGTGGCAATTGAAAATGATTGTGTGTAGTCAATCTGCAATTTCATTGCACCTTCAAAGAGGCTCCATCAACCCCAAAGAGTAGCACAAATTTAAACTTACAACCCTGCCTCCAAAGCCAAATAGCACTGCAAATTTGGATTCAATTTCTACACAGTGAGAAGAAACACTCTGGGAGATCCGCAGTAATGTAGCATTGATCTTTGAGATGTAGTATTAATCTTGAGAATCTTGGGTCCTTAATTCCTTTAGGCTTTGATGATTTTCCATTCTGATCAAATAGATCACATTTGCCAAATAGACAAATAAATGCTTAATAACAGACTGTACATTTGTAAATTTCTAAATATGTTTAATACATATTAAATAGGAAAAGAAAAGATTTGATCTAAACTATTTTATCATGGCAAGATCTCTACATATACCAAGTAATTTTAATTTTTTCATTAATGGACCTAATTATAAATATTTGTGAGTCACAAAGCAATGATTTAATAAATGCACAAAAAGCAGAATGATTGAATAAAGCCAATTAACCCATGAATTCACCACAAATACTTATCCTTTATGTGGTAAGAACAACTACATTTTCCCTTTCAATTTAAAATATGTAATACATTATCATTAACCATATCCACCATTCTGTACTTTATGATTAGAAAGGTTTTTCCTCCTGTTTAATTGAAACTTTGTATCCATTGACAAATAGCTCCTCATTCCTCCCACCCAGAAATTTCTGTCCATCTTCATTCCACTCTCTAATTCTCTGAGTCGGATGATTTTAGTTTCCACACAGAAGTGAGAAAATTTGATATTTGCCTTTCCATACCTGGTTTATTTCAATTAGCATAGCCTTCTTCATATTTATCACATATTTGTCACAACTAGCAAAATCTCCTTCTTTTAAAGCCTTATTAGTATTTCATTCTATGGAAGAAATATACTTTTTTTCCAACTTATCTGTTGATATTTATGTTGATCTCATAACATGTGGAATAAAAAATGCTATATATGTGGAAATACTGGTATTTCTTTGATGTGGTAATTAAAAACCTTCACCCCAACAGTTGCTAGATCATATATTGATTCTATTTTTAGTTTTTTGAGAAGCCCTACACTAAGCGCTAAAACCCTAAGTATTAAAAACTGTACTAAATTGTATTGACTTTATTACTGTAGGTGCATAAAGGTTTCCTTTTGTTATGGATTAAAAATTGATGGTCAAATTAACACCAGCTGAATAAAATCAGCATGGTACTGAGCTTAGATGGGCCACCTGAGAAAAGTTGCCAGCATAAATAGAGACTTGGAGAAGAAGTCTTGGAGGTGTTGTGGGTTTCCCTACATATTGCTGTTTGAGCCATTGGTTCTCCTGAAGGAGCTTGTCACGACTAGCTTCCCCAGTGTAAGTTCAACCATTGTCATTGGAGGAGCTCTGGACCTTGTTGGTGAGAGTGGTTGTGATGCTTTTCAGGAAAGCCCTGGTCTTTATTATGACCATGACTTCTTGGCTCCAGCGTAGAACTCTCAACCTACCACCACAGCTCTTTCACCCCACTGGCATAGACTTTCTGGCTTCCACTGCTGACTGTTGGGCCTTCCCAGCACGGATCCATAAAACAGACTTGTGTGAGTTCTTCTCGTGCGCTCTAGACCTCCAGTTGGACTCATGGGAGGCACTGTCCTGGGCTCTAGGTTTTCATCTGGACTCATGCAGGACATTGCTGTGGGATCCAGGCCCTATTTCTTGAGTGTTGTGGATAGATTTCCTGCACTTTCTTGTGTTAAACCCTGGATGACCATCATAAAATAATAATGTAAATTCTGTGTACTGATTCTAATTGTTTTCCTAACAACCCCTGACTACAACACCTTTCCTCTAAATCTTTGTCAATATTTGTTATTTCCTTTGAGATAATATGCATTTTGATAGGTGTGAGATGATACCTTATATGGTCTTAATATTCATTTCCCTAATGATTAGTAAAGATAATTTTTTTCATATACCTGTTGGCCAATTTTATGTCTTCCATTAAGGAATGTTTTGCAGACACAGTTCATTTTTAATATAGGTTGTTTTTATAGTTTTCCTTACTATATTAGCCCCTTCATAGAAACACTGTACATATCTGTGTTGGTTACTGTTTTTTCATTGCTGAGACAAAATAACTGATGCTCAAAATTAACGAAGAAAATTTTACTCAGTTCACAGTTTGTTGAGGCTTCAGTCCATAATCTGCTGGCTCCAAGGCAGGGGTGGCACAGCAGAGGGACAATAATTCATGGCTGCAGAAGATTCTAAAAACAATAAAAACAAAAGCACAAAAAGGAAGAGCCCTCCCTGATACTGTATGCAGACTACCTGCCCCAGGCCAAGTGCAGCACTCACCACTAGTTTCAGCACTAGACAGTGGACCAGTTACAAACTCTAGATTCAGCCAACTTGAAAGGCCCACATCCCCATGACCACAGGAGGCTTTGTGGGGACTTCCAGACACAAACTATAACAATATCTTCTCCCAGTTTTTAGATTGTCTATTTATTCTCTTAATTACTGTCTTTCTTCATGTGTTTGTTGCCTAAGCTTTTTGGGTCAAAAACTAATCACCTTCAAAAATAATTACTCAGTTTGTCATTTTTTTTTCCTTTATATGTTCTTCTAGTAGTTTTACAGTATCAGGTCTTATATTTAAGTCAGATCTTTTCAAGTTTAGGTCTGAAAATTCTGTGAGAAGATAGAGTTTCAGACTTCTGCTAGTGTACATGAAGTTTTCATACCACCATTTGTTAAAGAGAATATCCTTTTCCCTTTAGGTATTCTTGATATATTTGTCAAAACTTAATTGACCAGAAATGTATGCTTTCATTTTGGGGCTCTATTTTCTAAATATTAGTTAATATGTGTGTTTTATTTCAGTTTCAAGTTTTTAAATCATAATGGCTTTGTAATAAAATCTTAAAATGAGAAAAATGTTTTGTCTTGTTTTTTATTGATTGCCTGGTCTATTTTGATTTCTTGTGTGTGGGAATGAGTGTGGATATGTGGGGGCTTCAGGTGAATTTTAGGGTTTTCTGTATTTCTGTGAAAAATCACTTTGGAGTTTTGTTACTAGAGTTATAAATGTGCACCCAAAAGAAGAAGATGTACATCTATTTATCTAATCTGAATATAAAACCTGTAATGCTATAATAATATCATAACAGTAAGGAACTTGAAGACCCTATTTTCAATACTTGGGTATTATCCAGACAGGAAATAAATAAGGAAACTTTAAATTTGAGCTGTACTTCAGAAAATGGAGCGTTTCACTCAATAGTATGTATTGCTTGCAAGTGCACAAAGAACGTTATGTAAATCAGATCATATGTTATGCCACAAAATGTTTGTAAACAAATTTAAAGTGGTTGAAATCTTATCAAGTATCTTTTCTGAACACATTAATATGAGATCACTATTAAGAGAAATCTTGGAAAATTCATAAATATATGTAAGTTAAACACTTGTTCTTCAAATCAAATGAAAATATTGAGAGAAACAAAAGTTGCAGAAAATATCAAAAGTTATGAGATTCAGCCAAAAAATTTCCTGAGAAACAAGTTTATAGCAATAAATATTTATATCAGGAAAGAAAATAGACATCAAGAAAGCAACCTAATGTCAACATCAAGGCAAAAGAAGAAGAAACTAAGATCAAAGTTAGAAGGGAGAAAACCTTAAATACTAATAAACATGCCCTGACAGAAATAATTAAAAGAGAGAGTACAAATACATTAGAAATAATAAAATTAAAAGTTTTTCTAAAAAATGAATAAAATTTCAACTATTTAGCTAGACTAAGAAAAATAGAGGTAACTCTCAATGAAGAGAATCAGTAATAAAAGACAAATCATTACATCTGAAACTACAGAAATGCAGACGGTGGGAGAGTACTGTGAAAAATTACATGACAACAATTTGAGTAAACTACAGGATATAAATACATTTTAGATGCATAAAACTATGAAAACTGAGTCATAAAGAAATAAACTAACTGAAAAGAACAATTATGAGTAAGGAGACATTCAATAATAAAACGTCTTCCATCACAGAAAAGCACTTGCTATGTTGTCTCCATGGGTGCATTTTAGCAAACATTAAAATAATTAATAGTGATATTTTTAAATGTTTTCAGAAAGCTGAATGGAAAAGAATGCTTCCATACTATTTTTATAAGTTCAGCATTATCCTGATATCAAAGACAGGTAAGACTATGAGAAAAGAAGGAAAACTATAGGCCAGCATCTTTGAAAAGATATTACAAAACTCTCAGTGAGATACTAGGAAACCAAATTCTATGGCAAATGAAAAATCCTCCATGTTGACAGAGATTTATCCCAGAGAAAATGAAGGACAAAATCCATCCATTCTTGACACATGAAAGAGAAAAGCATTTGGCAAAATTCAGCATCACTGCATTATAGAAATCTCGCTAAATAAATAATAAGGTATAGAAGGAATGTAACTCAAAGTAATGGGCATAAAACCCATGGCTAACATTAAACTCCAGTGTGAAAGTAGAAAGATTTTATTTTTCAAAGCTAAAGAGCAAATAAATGATGTTTAAATTTATGACTTCTATTCAGTATCATACTGGAATTCTTAGAGCAAAAAGGTAAGAAAAAGAAATAGAAGATGAGACAAAAGGATAGTAATGAAACTGTTACTGTTTGGTGACAATGGGATCCCATCTGTAGAAAATCTGAAAGAACTTACCAAAAAAAACCAAACCAAAACAAACAAACAAAAAAAAACCTTAAAAAAATAAAATGCTATAAATTTTCAGGACACAGAATCAACATACAACAATGTAGCAGTTATATATATTAACAAGGAACTACTCAAAATCCAGTACCGACTTCTTAATCCAGTAGCAAGTAAATAAATAAATAAATACATAAGCGGCTGGCGTTATACTTCAATAGAACTAATGATTTGCTTGTATAACACCTTATACTTAATTCTCAGTATCAAATAAATAAGCCACTATGTCAGTGATAAAAATAAAAGTGTTTGTTAGATATGCATGATATTTGAAGTCATTTGAGCATTTCAATCCATAAATACAATCATAAAACTTAGAAACAATAAAATATTTGTGACACACAGAATAAATGTGGACTATGAAATATATTTTGTTGTGAGCATCAGACAAGATTCAATATTACAGATATCACTGTAATATTGGTTTTGAACTTATTCTTCTTATTAACAAGTTTTGGTATCAGCAAATCTCATCAAATGTCTACTTCCAATAAGGTGAAACACATACTGCTCTAGATGCATTGCAGTGGAAGCTTGGGTACCAGGTGTTTTATCTTTTTTCTTGTCC